>DWOF01000377.1:0-10575 GCA_018250795.1 Clito sp. Burns02 | reverse complement strand
TATTAACATTCGAATACATTTTATTTTGCCTCTCTTATATCCTTAACAAATTAAAGCTAAAGTAACTTATAATGATCACAGATAAAAATGTGGTTATACATAAAGGAATTATTGCTAGATCAACTTAGGTACTCTCATCTATTTCGATAAAGTCGTGCCTCTCATGTCTCTCCTTCCAATGTAGATATAGTACACATCCTGTTATAATAACTATGATAGCTGTCAATACGAAAACGCTTTTCAGAATGACTTTGCTTGGAGTCACAAATAGTTGAGCTCGCCATTCTGATGGGTCATTAGGGGGTGCAGGTATAAGAACAATTTGTGAGTTAGGTATTATTTGGGTCCAACTCTTTGAATATCCAGAAAGACCTACATTCAGAGTGTCAACAAAATTTGGGGTTCTATCTAAACCAAATATGGAGTAAGGGAGCTGTAGAGCAAAATAAGCAGATTGTGGCAATTGTGCACACACTCCAGTCCTATAGTTGCCTTCTTGTGACCAAGTGTTGTACCCAATTTTAGGTCCTGGTAGGTTTGTGCCTGAGAACAAAAAAAATAAATAGTCATTAATTAGCTAAACATATTTTACACATATCTTTTAAAAGCCGCAAGCTACCATACACTTACCAAATGTTCCCCTTCTATTATAAAGGGTGCCATTGATGGTGGGTATTCTATCATTAGTTAGACCAGTCACCACTATTACTTTTATAAAATTAGTGTCATATTCCAGTTCATTCTTAAATGCTTTCATCACATAGCTCTGTGTACTACTATTCTTCTGTACATAAATCACGTCTAGAACACCATCCATGTAGAAGTCATAAAATGTTGCCATTACTACATTTTTTCCAAAGCTACTGAACCTTTGCCATTGGACTTCAAAAGTTCTCTTAAATTTACAACCTGGCTGATTACAAGGTATGTTGTGCAACAGGAAGGCACTAGTCTCATTGCTGTTAATGGAACTTAATATAATAAGGATATCAGGGTAACCATCCATGTTGTAGTCCCCACTGCGCATAGTTATTGTCTCTAAATAAACCTCGTTTCTCGGTGGGATAAATCTCCACAAATTGCCATTTCCATCATTTAAATCAACTTTGAGATCATGCCACTGTTGGTTGTCATATATAAGAATGGTACTATTGATACATTGTAAGTCATGGCAAACAGGAACAACTAGAAAGAATTCTCCGGAAAGTGCCACATCAATGAACAAGGCTTGGCCGTATATTGCAGGATGGCCAAGGACCAAGTCAATGCTATTATTATAACGAAATCCATTTTCTTCATTCAACCACACTTCAACATCAAATTCTGTAGTCACCAGAAGATCAGCTGCATTATCATCATTTACATCTAAAAATGCATGAGAGTGTGGCAACTTTATTTTTTTATGCAATCCCTTTTCATTCATTAATACTTCTGTGGGAGTGCTCCTTGAATTATCAAACACCCAAAACACCCTTTGTTTTTCAGCATTTAATCCAAACAAATCTAAAATCATGTCACGATTATAATCCATAACCAGTGGATGGCCTATAGAAATTGCTTTAACTGAAAGAGCATCAGAGCAATTAAGTTCAGGGTTCCCTCCCCATAGAATTCTGACTTCATGAAGATTGTTAGTTGTATTCTCAATCTGTGTGGTTATAAGAATATCCATGTAGGCATCTCCATCAAAATCGCCTGGAACAACACTACTTATAACACTATTGCTGATATTGCAAATGTAAGACGAGGGTCTTAAAAGTGGTTCTTTCTCATTTCCTAATAGGACTATGACGCTTGATCCATTAATCACAAAGGCATCAGTTAATTCGTCGGAGTTAAAATCCCCAAAAGCTGCAATAAGTCCTTCATTATAAGGTCCAAAAGAACTTGCCGTCATGTCACTTACTGATATACTGTATGTAATATTTATCAAAAGAAAGAGAATTTCTTGAAATGTATATGACATGTCGAAGCTTTACTATTCGGCTACTGTTTTTAAAACTACTTTTATACATTTACATCGGTTTTATCTATGATTTCTTTGTCTTAATTTATTAAAACATCCACTACTGCACACTGACCAACAACAACAATAGAAAAAAAATGTTATTTGTTTTCTGTTCTGACTGATAAATGCTAGTGACAGACACAACAAAATAGGGTATGACATGAACATTGTCGTGTCATGTCAATGTCAACGTTATGAATACAATTTATACAAAGTAGTAAAATGTAGATAAATAAATTAAATACTGTGAAAATATCTTTGTTAAAAAAACAGTACCCGATGTGCGTCACATAGGAGATGTGTTTGATTTCTTATCTGTTTGCTTATATGTGTAATAGTAGATACACACTATGGTCTACTGTTGTGGGTGAATCATACGTACAATTATACATACATTAAGATAAATAATAAATAGACACTATTATTCGGTTTATGTACGTGAATGAGTGTTATTTATATTTTTATAAGGCCTGTTAGGTCACCTAAAATAATAATATAATCCTATCTTAATGACTGTCACTGTCATATTGACGTCTCATATTTGAAGTTTCTTTTGGTGATGCTTGAATTAAAATCTATACATTTCCTATTTTCAACACTTTATTAGAATACTAATGTAATAAGTTTGTATAAATAATATTTGTATGTTTTACAGACGTTGACTCAATCGCAACTTATACTATCAAACGGAATTACGTTCCTTATTGACGTGTCCTTTGTACTATCACATCAACTTATTCAACTTTACTAGTGATGGCTGTAGCTGGTGGAGTACAAATATTTAGACGTAACCGCCCTGGTTCTAAAGCGAAGGTAAGTTTAATAAATATTAACAAAAGGCACATAAACATAGGAGTATTCATATTGTTTTTTATCTATTTTTATTGTATAAGGGACAACATTTAAAATAGTAATTGTGTATATGTATTTGCAGGACTTCTGTCGCTGGCCAGATGAGCCTTTCGAAGAAATGGACAGTACACTGGCTGTTCAGCAGTTCATACAACAAACTATCAGACGTGATCCCTCAAACTTGGAGGCAATTCTCAAGATGCCAGAGGCTCAAGATGAGGGTGTTTGGAAGTATGAACACCTGAGGTTAGTACTGTGAAGCAGATGTTAAACGTTTGAATGATTTCAATGATATATGTATAACTTTACACGATTTGTTACAGACAATTTTGCATGGAACTAAATGGTTTAGCAGTTAGATTGCAAAGTGAGTGCAAACCAGAGACCTGCACGCAAATGACAGCTACTGAGCAGTGGATATTCTTATGTGCCGCACACAAAACACCTAAAGAGTGTCCAGCAATTGATTACACTAGACACACCCTTGATGGGGCTGCATGTTTGTTGAACAGCAACAAGTATTTCCCAAGCAGGTAATTAAATTAAAACAAATACAATGGCTATGGATACAGCCATGGAAAGAAAACATGTTAATTTTAATGTTATTCATGTTTCAGGGTCAGCATCAAAGAGTCTTCAGTGGCCAAATTGGGATCTGTATGCAGAAGAGTCTACAGAATCTTTTCCCATGCTTATTTTCATCATCGATCCATATTTGATGCCTTTGAGAAGGAAACACATTTATGTAAAAGATTCACCTATTTTGTTACAAAATATTCGATAATTTCCAAGGAAATTCTGATATTACCTAAACTTGATGATGAACCAATTGCTCAGGGTGTTGGAGAATCAGAAGCTTGAGATCTAAGGGACTGGTTATAACTTGAATGTTGTAGCCCAAAATTCATATTCTGTAATCTATCTTAAGTATTAAAATTAACTATACAATATTTATAACTAAAGCATTTGTGAATAGTTGTTCTTGCTGTATGTTGTGTATCTTCAGATGTGGTGTTTGATTATTTGATACCGAGTTACAATATTACTAGGATAGTAAATAAGGTCTTATATACTTATATTCTCGTAATATCTATGGAATTTATGTAACATTAGTAGCGTGAGTCTCATTTTGTGGTTGAATGTATAGCTCTCTGTACTTTCTAAAGCGTTTATAAAACTTGTAATCAAGCACATATAGTACTTTTAATCACAACAATCCTTAGTTTATCTGTACCTACTACTTTACAAGACCACATGACACGATGTATAATAAAAAAAAAAAGCTGTGTGACATGTTTACATTTATGAATGTAGTTAATAAATTAAAAGTATTCATAGCAAAAAACTGTTTTTTTCTATACTTGTGACTCTATATGCAAATTGGTAAGTTCAAAGCATTCCTCCTCTAGTCTTTCATTTTGGGATATAAAATAGATAATGAAGTTCTTAAAACTTAGAAAACTTTATTGATAAGACAAGGTTTGATATATTTACATTATTTCAATACAAAAAAATACTTTTAAGGCACAGCTTTTTCTTGGGTTTTCTTATGTTTAAAAGGTTTTTTTGCCTTGTGAGAAAATTGATTTTTAGTGTTGCTTTGACCCATTTGCCAAAACTTCTTTCCTTCCAAAGTTTGATATCTGTAAAAATAATAAGGATTATAATAGTTATAATTGCACTAGCAATTTAAACACCTAAATAAGAAAAAAATAACAAACCCAAGTTGTGTTGGATCCACATTGTTGTCAACTGAGAGCAATATATGAATTACTGGTATTTGACGTTTTACAACAATAGTCTCCAGTCCATCGACTTTAGGCTCCCAAAATTCTTCCACACTGAAAAAATGTATTACATACATTCTTAAAATATGAAGCGATCAAAAGTACATCAGATTTCTTAAAAAGAAAATTTCTCTACCTTTTATAGGTAAGCTTAGTTACTTGATGGGGTATAGAAAATTGTCTCTTTAATATTTCAGCACATGATATAGCCTTTGGTATTGCAACTCCGGCTCCACTCCATACAACAGCTGTTGCTGCTTTGTCTTCTAAAATACCCGATGCGTGTGATAAAAGATTAGTCATTTTACTTCCGCCTTTAACCTACGACATCAAAGTATTTATTAGTTGTAGTAATAATCAAATAAAAAGTTAATACTAATAAAAACTAACGACGACGGTAGGTAAATGATAATGCACCTGCATCCAAAGAAAGTTTTCCGGAAGATCTTTATGTGGAATTTTGCTTCGCTCCAATTCTTCCTCCACATTTTTACCTTTAAAATAATTGTCCATCGATGTAAGTCTTAAATTATATTAGAAGAATATTTAAAAATAATATGAAGTTAATGTTCATTTATGATAGAAGAATGTTGTCATGTCATTGTCATATGTCAAATTATGTCAATGTCCTCAATCCTCGTTGCATGGTGCACACTAATGTCAAATGTCAATCTGATTTTAATTTCCACAGATATTTAGTAAGAACACAGTATCAAAATATAATTAAAAACTGTCCATTAATATAAACCGTTGACAGAATTAAATTATTTTAATGTATTGTTAATGGTATATGTGGATGAATGTAATTAAATAAAAAAAAATACATGAATATTTATTAGCAATGTAGATTTCAAATAGGTACTAAACATTGTTATTAACAGTCCAACTGATATGTTTGCGCTAGCAGTGGGTTTGTTAGGTAGCTATCGGTTTTCCGATGGGATCGAACCCAATGCCTGTCGATCTTAAATCTATTTATTGCCACTTAGTTTAAATAGAGGCAGTAACTATAGAAATTCGGTTTCGGTAGTCTTTGTAATAGGTACTTGTATGTATACTATGTATTGTTCCGTACGAGCTTCTACCCGGATGATGAGAAATATTTATTTTTATAAAGCAACTAAAACTAGAACGCATGAAGTTTTACGAGTACCTAAGTATTTGCGTAATTGTAAATAATGAAGTAAAGGTTATCTATTGCGATATAAAGTCGCTTGTTAAGTCATGGTTAAGTAGTTATCAGCCAATCTTCAAAGCGGAACAAGGATTCATCATAAGACTATTTTATTTACATTTAACTTAAAAATGAAGTTGTTAAATTCAGTTTTCTGTTTCACTTTTTTTATTGCGGTAGTGGCTTCAGCAAAATACGAAAGAGTTGTAATTCTTGATGAAAATTCAGTTTGCCATATAAAAAGATCGTGCTTAGACTGTTTACGGCTCCCACAATGTTCTTGGTGTCCAAATGAAAATAAATGCTATTCTGTAGAACTGGTAACAGAACAAGGATATTGTGAAAATTCTACAATACATCACACCGACTACGGAAGTAAGTTTCAATGTAATTTCCCTAATAGGACATTATCAAATTTCAGTAGTAATAGTACCTACCTACCTACTAAATGTGTCAATTTCGCTCCATTGCCGCTGGGGCTATTGAATAAATAATTTATGTACCTACTTGTACCTATGTAGGTATGTACTCTATATGTTTGCATCTATTTAGTATATTGTAATATATCTATGGTTATTATTTATTTAAGTGAGCTTTGAAGAAAACGCAGAGTGTTCGTGTGCCGGTGGAGAAATGGAAAGGAACTGCGTTCCACCGGGAGTTGCCCAAGAGGAAGAGTGCTCTGGACGGGGAAAATGTATATGCGGCCGTTGTTTCTGTGACTCCAACCCAGATCCTGAACATCCAACAAAGGTATTCAGGCTTATAGTGCTTATACGAACTTCGTACCTACGAACTATAGATACATACGAGTACAACTAGTGAACCTTGTACCTAGTAGATAGTTACCTACTGAGTCCACATATCTACTTCCCTACGTAGTTGGGTGTCTAAGTTTGAAAAACCAAAGATTAAATTTTAATTTATTTTCAGGTTGTGATAGGAGAATATTGCGAGTACGATAATTTTTCTTGCGACGGCCCTAGATGTAACGAAGGTCCGTACAACATTAACGAACAGAAAACATTAGAAGAAAACGCTGAACCCGCGATAGATGTTACCGAGCCTATAGAAGAATAAAATACCACCTACTAATGTTAAGAAAAATGCTATTATAGACTAAATATTTTTAAGCATTTTTACTTATTTTTCCCCCGATTACTACGACAGTCAAACTTCATTAAAACCGTTCAATCGCAAGCAACGGGTTCGACGAATTCTTTGATCTCGAACGCAGCTTATCAGGCGCGGCGTTAGAACGAAGAAAACGCGTCTCAATTAAGGAATTGATATGAACCGAGCGTCTGCCGCCGATAGCTCATCGTTCTCAAGAGTCTGCCTGTTATGGTTACGCGAAATTAGATTTCAACAAGTCCATTTTCTTTTTCAGTACTTACTTCGCCTTTTATTTCCTTCGAGAAGCTCTCGAAGGCCTCCTATTCCCACTCGTTTCATCTCGGATATGATAACTTCTAAAAATAAACGAAAAACCAATTACTTAAAATAATGCAAATGTCTGAAGTTATTGAGTTGAATAGGAAGAGGACTTGGTTTTGCTTCTGACATATCTTCTATCCGAACTGCTAAAACAAGAGATACGAGTAAGGTATGTAGGTCATATCTTTTTAAGATTCTCTAATATTGGAATTATGTACCTACACGCATTGCATAAATTGCACAAGGGTAACAAAATTTTCGTTCAATAAAATTATAAATAAAGCGAAATGCGGCTCCGGAGGTACCCACCTACCTACTCCGTAGTAGACAATTCGGTTAGGAAGGAGCGCCTAAATTGTTTTACTGTCGATCAGCATCATGCACAAGGCACAGTGAAAACTGTCCGTACACAGGCGTCACGATTAACTGAAGGTAAATGTTACTTGAAAGTGATAGAATCTTTTTCGTTCGAATAGTGGTAGATAGGTAGACCGCTGTCTTTTTAGGTACCTAATTACTTCCGTAGAGCAAGTTCCATTGTGTAGTCAGTACCCTGTCAATCCGAGCAATCCAGCTAGACAAGTTTACTTCATATTAGAATTTCAGATAGGTGATCCTAAATCGAAGTTTTAGCAGTTAACAATAAATATTTATAAGAAAAAAGTACTTATACCTTCGCTCTGTGCCGAAGGGCAAAGAAAAGTTCTGAACTGTATGAATCGAAAATCATAACCGAGCAACTTCTTACCTGTCATTAACTTTTAATGGGGGCAGTTCAATCGCACACAAAATGCCCAATAGCAGTAAAATTATTGTAAGACTATGCTGCTATGCTAAAGAAAATACACATGTCTCTACTTACCTATACGTATCTGTCGCATATACCTAACTCGTTTTGCCTCTAATTATATGTTTATTTCCGAGTGCAATTGAATAAGAATTGTACTGAACCCTAACATTGTTTCATATGAAATGTTATTAGGAATTAAGCATAAGCGTAGTACACGTCACGCCAATTGTAGGCGCCTAAATAGGAGTAATGTGAACTCGATGTAATCCGATGAATTTGAGGCAAATTTATTTATTGAATAATTCACACAAGATCGTGACTCGTTTGAGAACATGAATAAGCCTAGGCGCGCATGGAACCTTACGTTCGTTGAGCGGCTAACTTAACTAGGCATACGTTGGCTCAAGCAGTTTATTACAAGCAAGTTTATTACATTTTTAAGTTAGCTCGAGTGTTGTGTACCTATATACTTAGTAGTTACCCTTACCTGTCATTTAAACCAGGCCACTTTTCAATCTTACCTTCTAAATCTAAAGAATCTTGTATTGGTAAGAGCAGAACAGTAGGTATCTATCTATCAGATAAATTGTTACTTATTTTTTTCTACTTTCATAAATTGCTTTCTATGTAGTTACATACTTTCTGCCCAATACCATTGACGACTGGCCGACGACGAAATAATCGCACGTTTGCAACTATAGTATGTCTGTACTATCACAATCGGTACCAACTTCCATGGACGTCGAGCCTTAGACGTCAATGAAGTCATCGGGGTGGGTGGGTGTATATTGCACAATGGGATGGGAGATCACACATAATAATATGGCATTGGTATTCCGGAGCGGGGAAGAATGCGCGGCGTTCCGGCGAGGCGGCGTCTTCACGACGTGCCGGAGAGCACCTCCGCCCCCGACCAGCCCCGCTTCGACCATCTACAACGGTCTCATTTCACGGAATCATGATACGGAAAATTTTATAGCGATAAATTTTATATTTGATTTTTAAATAGGGAAGGCGTTCAATGCAATCGAAAATTATTTAATCAAATGATTTTATTGTTTTTGATATACCTAGGTTCTAAGAATTAGGTACCTAATCTATGAGCTAAAGTCCTTAAGGTACCTAAGTTAGAATTTTATAACAAACCATTCTAATATGATAAAATGTGTATAGTATCTATCTAATAGAAAAAAGGATGATCTTTGTATTGTAAAGATATGTTCAATTTTTCAGTTCAAAACTAGGTAGGTATGTTAATTTCAATATAGAAACGTAGAAGCTAATGTAATTCAATTTCTATAATTATGGCCGCAAGCAAGAGAAACGAAAAAGGCAAGATAAAGAAAGCTGCTGAAAATGTATAAGAAAAAGTAAAGAATAATATTTCATCGGAAAACAAACGGTTAGAGAATTCTTAAAACGAGTAGAAATATGTTAAGTAGGAACTTCAAAAGGCCTATAGTAGATTAGATTAAACCCTGCGGCTGTAGATCGTAAGCGAAATGACATCGGGCTGGGTCACTAACTGTCAAGGAAGCGCGTCGGAGGTCATTATCGGATTAATTGAAAATATCTGACTTCGATATCCATAGATATCTTTATAAACGAACCGCGGTGGAGAAATCCTTCACCTCCAACATTTATAAGCACCTAAATCATGAATAAGTAAAGTATTTGCTGTAGTAAATTGTAAGAAACTCGTTTAATAACTTCTTAAGGAATTTTTCAGTGTTCTTTTTACGTCTGCAGTTACCTACAACTCGACCTTGACGTACCTAACCTGCAAGATATTTTAATTTCTCAATTTTTTATAGGTGCTCGTAGCTCCAATGCTACGAAACGTAGGCATATTACATCTATACAAATTGTGTTTAAGCCTGGAAAATGTAGATAGGTACTTAAATAAATAAGTACATAATCAAGAAACGTATGTAGATGTTAAGAAAAACTTTAAATCATTTTATTCGGTTTATTATTTAATTTTGTTATACTTACCTAGTTATCAAAGGATGCTGTATATAAATATAACATGATTTCAACAAAGCTATGGAGCGTAACTTCGTTACAAGAAAACAATATATTACTGCCACAGATTACTGCCATGTCACTGCCCCTCAAAATTTGACTTTATCTTTTAGAAGTGGACCCTCTAAACTCTTCAAAGTAGATACGAAAGGATGAGCTTTTAGGCTGAATATTCATGCAGCCGCACTTGTGGACAAAAGGTTTTACTCAACAGTAGGTCATTAATATTTCATTCAGGTACCTACATATTAAATCAAAGAAGCTGTAGTGGGCAGTTACAGTGAAATTGCGAGAGTTCATTTTACTTTTTATCACTATAACATTCTGGAATAAAATTCGTACCTACATACCTATTTAGGAGTAAATTGTGAAAAGACTTTTAATAAAAATTAGGAAGTAATGTTAAGTTGTTATAGATATAATAGCGAGGACATTTAGCTGACTCAATGAAGTGGTATCGGGGGTGGAAAGTAGTACGCAAGTGACACGATTAAAGCGGATT
>DWOF01000376.1:0-10579 GCA_018250795.1 Clito sp. Burns02 | reverse complement strand
CAGTAGTTCTTGAGATTAGCGCGTTCAAACAAACAAACAAACAAACTCTTCAGCTTTATAATATTAGTATAGATTAGACGTAGGCTTAAACGCCAGCGTAAACCTATTTGTACCTGAAACTTTTCCTAAACCTTGCATAATATTTTTGTCAGCTCGGTTTCCTCAAGCAATAAACACGAAGCAATTTCCTTTGTTTAATGCATGGCGAACGATGTCTCTATAGTCAATAAACACACATCTGGCCGTTAGGGGGCATAACAAGCGCGTGCGACCTCGGGTAATGAGCATTTTACGACAACTGAATACAAATACCACTAAAATATAAATAGGTAGATAGAACTTAGGCTTCGCTAATAAATATCAAGACCTTGCTTCATTTAATTCTGATTTGATCAGGAGCTTAATACCTACTACATATAATCATTGTCAAATTGAAATTCTTAGGGGAAGAATCTTTTATGTAGTCATAGGTAATGAGTAATACCTACCTAGGTACAATTTATTAACATTGAATTAAGTTAATTTTATTCTTGTATCATGTATGCGAGACGCGTCCTATTCCTGATGGTATAAAGCACGAGTATCTACATAAATTTAAAATACAAATAAGTTCTAACAAATTATATAAGTTCTTATAACAATGGAACAGCTTAACTCACGAGTAAATTTTTGTATGATCTCCGATCTAATTATTATCAAAACAGGAAAATATTGTTTAGTATAAATTACACTCAAGTTTGCCTTGAAGCAATGCAATTAGCATCGCAGGTAGGTTACTATTTTTACGTCTATACAATTTGCTTAAGATAGCCCTATTGGTGGCACAGTAGGTATGAGGGATCTAAGGAAATCCAAAAATTTTCCTTGTAATTTAGTTTAATTGTGTAATTTGTGTACCATTTCGTTCACAGATTTTCGAAAAAATCGAATTACAAAAAAATAAGACCACGGTACAGCACCTTCCCCTATATGTGTCCACTAAACGTAACAAAGATGAGGTGTTGTTGATTTACAAAATTGCGTCTATCGTCTAGTGAACTGGTTCGGAAATAACAAAATACTATGTCTCATCTCATTTCCGACCCCAAGAAGTAGTAGAACGTATTGTACCGTTATCGGAGAAAGCGCAGGAGTAGCACGCGAGACGCAGTTGTAGGCCAGCCGGCGCGGACGAAGCGCCTTTGCCGCGTAAAAATTAAAAAAATAACTTTACGGTATCTGTACATTCTGTGCGTATAGGTAAAAAATAATTGCTGAACATTTGGATAGATTCGACGAAAAACCAGGTTAGTTGTTTTTATCTGTGAATTATATTTTTTTTACATATTTTTTAATAATCGCTTTTTGCTTTTTACTTATTTTTTTTAAATAACTGTGATAAAGAATTTCATAAACATCTCAGTATTATATATATATCAGAAATTGTAAACTAGTTTCTTATAACACAACAACTTTCTTTTAACTACTTAGGTACTTTCTTTCTCAACACAAATTCAAGATACCTAATGTTTATTTTAGGGAAATGACTTATTTATAAATGCCGCTTAAAAAATCGTAATTTAATTTACTTTATAATGCGAAAACCTAACGTTGTTCTAAAGTAGCCAATTTAGTTAGGTTTTAGTGAAGGCAGAAGTTGACCTTAGTAAATCTAGGGCTACATAAATTAGCTAACTAAAGCATACCATGTACCTACTACAATCAATACCTTGCAAAATAATCGTAAGGTAGGTAGGTACATATTGATTGTAGATATTTAATTTATTAGGTACCTACCTATTTTTAACGTAGGTACACTTTAATTTATAAAAATACACTTTAAATTGAATTTTCATTATGCTATATGATAACGATATACCTACGTAACGACCAGTTTTATAAAAGGACCTTGTTACAGAAGGCCGGAAATGAAAAATTTATTCTCATAAGAGATTTTAATTGTATGAATAACATATGCATTATTATGTGATTCTATGCAAAATTAATAATTATTATGCAGAAAAAATACATAATGACTAAAACGTACTTGTAATAACTTTTAAGTAACGTAATGTAGGTATTAAAAATCGATGAAAACATAAACAAAACAATCCCAATTAACATAAACAATGCAAAATTGTCCACGAAGAACAACACGCAAGTTTATTCTTAATTTTTTACTTTTTACTCAGGTATAAAACATGTTGGAGGGCACAAAAATTCATACAACATCACAAATGGCCAGCATTTTCGATGTCGCCAAGGACACCGTCCTGTTCCTTGTACTCTCCTGTTACTACATACTAGAATCTCTATTCTGGACCCTAGTACCCAATGTGCTAAGACCTATGAAGAGTCTGAAGGGAGATGTAGTTCTAGTGACCGGAGGAGGCGGTGGTGTAGGGAGACAGTTAGCGATCAAATTGGCGAGACTCGGAGCTAAGGTTGTTATATGGGATGTCAATAAGGAAGGTAAAGTATTGCAAGTTCTTAATTTCAACAACTATTGTATTCGTTTTTCTTCTATAGTTAATCAATCAAAAGATATGCCGCACTAATTTAAGAAACATCTATTTCATCTTCCCAAAATTCTAAATAGAGTATCTTTAAAACGCCTGAATGCTAGACTTCTGTGCTGAGTTATAGAACTAAAATTATACGTTTCAAATATTTTTACTGCGAGTAGAGTAGAGGTTTCGTAGATCGTAGAATTCGCAGAAGTTCTCAACATGTTGCAAAAAATCTAAACATAGGTAAACCTAACGTAACCCCGTTCACTATTAATAGAACTAATACCTACGCTCATGTCTCGTATCTGCAATTAGTTAAGTGATATGTAACGATAACCTGCAATCAAATACTTTTGATTGACACACTATATTTTTCATTGGCGATGCGTTTTACACTATGACCAAATCACATTTGTAGGGGGCATCTTTTTAGGAATATAATCCGTGACTTAAATAAAATTGAAATGTAGTTTTTCATTTTTAGCGTTACAAAAAACATGTTCAGCTGTAACTGACGAGGGCTACAGCATAACTAGCTATTTGGTGGATCTTGCGGATCGGGCTGCCGTTTATGCTACTGCAGAAAAAGTAAAAAAGGAGGTATGGTCCAATTAAAAGTAAATTTGAGTTAGGAGTAAATTACCTATAAGTATCTAGTAGGTTGACACGATCGAAGTAGGTAGGTAAGGCAGATGAGTCCATGGTCAATATTAAGGCATACCTAATTGAAGAGTTTCATTTAAATGTTGGAAGCCCGAAATGTCATCAATTTTGAACGGGAATCATCGCATTTACTGCAATATAAGGAAATGCGTGACATTAAAGAATATCAGCTTGATTATTACCAGTTTTCGACCACATTAAGGACCTACTGAACAACTCAAAACATTAATTGTTTAATGACACTTAATGGCGTTCTTGAGTTTGACAAAGTGATGTTCAAAATGATGAAAGACAGAGTTAATCATGCTTAATTGAATGTTCTGAAAAATGAGGAAAGAAGCGAATAAAACTTTGCCTTACACATTTAAGAGGTATCTTAAGTTTATAACATTATCGCAACAATATCCTTTTCTTCGCCAACCAATTGAACCAGTGGTGCACCGTGGAGTATGCTGCAGTAGGCCCCTGTTGTGGGAAAAATGAAGCTAACCTAGTATTTTAAAACAGTAAATAGTTTTTACGTTACGGTTTTTAACCCAAATCTTTAAGTACAAATTGTAATTTAAAGCAAGATTGTTTGGCAAGAATTCAAGTAAATAAACACAAATAAGCAAGAGTTCAAGTAAATAGACGCAAAGCACACGAGTATTTTTTCGCAAGCATCATTTACATAAATGCACTGCAGTAAAAAGATTCTACTCGCTATACGTCTCGAAGATAAGTTTGCGAAACGTTAAGTTTAGTAGTTTATTTTTATTGCATATTGGTTTATTCTAGGTCATTTTGTTTTCTAGGTGGGGAAAGTAGACATATTAATCAACAACGCTGGAACTGTATTCGGCGATACTCTGCTAGAATTGAACGATGCAGCCATTGAAACCACCTACAAAGTGAACATCCTCTCACATTACTGGGTAAGTGAAACTAAACGTTCAAGTTTATTCATTACATACCTACTTCATTATGCAGCACCTACTATGTACGTAGGAGGTAATGTGCTGTAGGTAATGTAAAAAAAATATGAGTAACTATCAGTCTTCTTTAGAGTAGCAAACGAACATGTCAGGTTATTTCACAGGTAGGTAGATACTATGCACCCCAAATAGCCAACGTTCTATCTGAGGTCGTATGAAGCCATGATGTCTGCGATCGAAGCCTTGATAGGTATATCTACCTTGTTACTTTCGCTTCACATTGGGTTAGGAAGACTAGAAGATTATAATTGATTACTATTCTCTTAGCACATTCTATTAAAATCTTAAAAGATTATTTCACGGTTGCAATGCAATACACATAAATCCTTTCTAAGTGCGTTGCGCTAGAAATATGATAAGCGAGGTTGAATCTACCTACAACAGTGAAATATTATTCTGTTTCAAAATTATGAGTTTCATAGATTTATTACCTGAATTGATTTAAATGTGGAAGTCGTTTTATCAGTTTATTACTTTTTAATGCAAATTTAAAGTAATAATTTTGATGAAGCCTTAGAATTTAATTAATATTAATTAATATTTCTTTATAAAAATTAAAATACAAAGATTTAAAAAAGACATAATACCTATGTAGATGTATTTTACAAGGAAATATTAAAATTGAAACTATTAGAAAATATCAGCTGACAGGGATATTCCATTCCGTTGCGATTGCAAGACCAATAATGGCGGTAACCGTCAACGTACCGTAGAAGAAATATGAACTACTTGCGTCATGGCGATTATATGGCCAGATAGACAAGTGCACTAAAATTACAACAACTGTGGTTTGCCCTCAATATCAGAATACTGTATGCCTCTTAGTCTGAACCTGCCGACATTTTTCTTATATTACGACCGATAACAGTCACCCCATAAATAATAACGTCGTCAATATGAACATTTGCGAAGGGTACCTTAGCTTCAAAGGACTCTTTAAACTCATTTTTGGAGAAAAACACAAAAATTTATAAAACTTTTATAGGTATAAATCATTATAAGCCTTTAATATGTGCATTTTGTTACTTATTATTCATCTTTATTTCAGACGGTGAAGTCCTTTCTTCCCGATATGATCGAGACTGGCAAAGGCCACATAGTGACGGTTGGTTCAGTCGCTGGGCTGCTGGGCACGTACCGCTGCACCGACTACAGTGCTACCAAGTTCGCGACTGTCGGCTTCCATGAGAGCCTCTTCACTGAACTGAGAGTAAGATTTCCCTGCTTCATAGTTACCTAGCATAAATATCTAACACTAGCTGATCCCCGCGGATTCACCCGCGTAGGTATAATAAAAATAAAACTTAAATTATTGAAAAAAATCTATAGCCTATGTTCATCAGAAATGTAGGATTCTAATGGTGAAATAATTTTTGAAATCGTTCCAGTAGTTTCGGAGCCTATTCCAATCAAACAAACATAGAAACATAGAAACAAATATTTCCTCTTTATACTATTAGTATGGATTAAAGCAATGCAGAGCTTACAGTCATGCAATTTTTCATAGTTCAAGTGATAATTAGTATTTTATTTTTCAGGCTCATGGTCACAACACTATCCACGCGACATTAGTATGTCCATACTACATCAATACCGGTATGTTCAACGGCGTGACACCGCGCCTAATGCCCATGCTGGAGCCGGACTACGTTGCGGAGACCATGATAGACTCCATTCGCAAGAACGAAGTCAATTGTATCATGCCTGGATCTGTTCGATACTTGCTGCCCCTTAAATGGTATATTGCTTGTTCTGATGTGTGTTAAGGTTTTTGTGTAGCAAAAATACTACTAAGTTTTTTTCTCATTTCAGCCTGCTTCCAGCAAAAATGTGTTGGGATCTTATGCACCGCGTGATGAAGGGGCCGCAGTCTATGATGGAGTTCAAAGGGAAGCCCAAAGTTGCCTAGATGACATAGTTTCTTCAAATACGTCGTAAACTACGTAGGTACATTGGCCTTTGGTTCAATTTTACATAGAAAGGGTAGCTATAGGGACCAAAAATATGGGTACCTAAACAGGTACATTATTGTTATTGTATTAAATATTACTTAAGTTATTAAGAAGACTGAAGAATGCTCACGGAGTCCAATAAATCATATATTAAATAACGAATTATTTTATTCTACCTTATTCATATTCATATAAAGATTATTCACATTACCTACTTTACATTTTTTATCGAAAATACAGGGCTTTCTTTATGGCCATGGATTTAGATTTTCTTTACAAACTTTTCTAGTGATCTTTACATCTATAGTTCAATGTCAATAGCCTCATTATTATTTGGCAAGTTGGTAAATATTTTAAAGTCAACATTTCGACAAAACCTCATAGCAACCTGCCGTAATGTTTAGTGATTCAGTGTTAGCTCAACCCGGATCAATGCTTTCTACAACGTAGATATGAGTTGAGTGACGCAGTTGTGAAAGCGTATAATCCCAATGGGCATTAGGTCAACTTTTATAAGTATCATGAATATCAATAGAATTTAGAAACTAACATTATTAAAACAAGACTATTTTTGCGACATCACAGATTTTTTATAAGTAACAAAATAGCAAGTGAATCTGCAGCCCAACTGAAAATTATTATCATCGCACGCACGATGTAAACGCGCCTAAAGGAATATTATAGCAAGAGATTACAGATATTGTTATTTCAACAAAATGTTATTTCGTTTACTGCAAATGAGGCCTTTATTAATTTACTTTTATGAATAAATTGTTGTAGTTAAAAATGTAAAATAAAAGTGTATATAGTCGTTATGAAAGTCTATGTAATTAAATAACATAAAACTAATATCACACAATTACAGTAAATCATAAAAGTAATCTAATCCTTGGCCGATTTCCCAAATGGCTATTCCTGTGCCATACTCACGAGCAAGCTCCAGTCTTTTTTGTATGGAATATAGCGTTGGATAGAATATTTTCTTTGCACCTTGAGAAGTTCTGAAATTAAAAAATTAAAATGTCGAAAATTCATTCAATTAGTTCACAAATTGTGAGTGGAAATGAAGGAATTATTACTTAGTAGAAAGACTTAACAATTGTTAGTAAAGTAAGGAACAAAACACATGATATACCTACCTAATTTCTAGATAATTTTCTCCTGTATTATTATTGTATTGGAGAGCTTGATTATTCTTAGCATTCTTTAGCAGTTCAATATATTCAGTACCAACAATGGGTCCACCCCCATTAGCAGTATATGAGTTTCCATAGAAGTTAAGACCCAAGAGAATTTTGGAACGTTTTGAAGGATTATTGTCTTGGTGTATCAGTTTCTCTAAACACAGCCGCATCCAATATAAGGGAGCATTAGGACCTGTAATGTAACACAAGGATTAAGTAAACATAACAATAATTTAATCTAAGCAGAACATGGTATAATAAGATTGCATATTCCCTACTTAAATACTTATGCACATCATACAAATACATACCAGGTTTTTGTGGATTTGAAAAATCATATGTCATCACAGACACAGCCTCTACATAAGGATGAATCTCATTGAATGCTTGTACGAAGAACTCATCACTTGGATACCCCCGGAATGGAGGATAGACTAGAATTAAACTTAGGTTCTGTTCACTCATCTCTAGACCTGAAAAAAATTTGTAAGATCATTTTATTATTGTATCCACATTTTTAATCAAACAGTTTATTGTTTGTATAAATATGTAAAACTTACCAAACTGCTGAATAAATTTCACAGACTTCTCAGTATATTTCCCTATTTGAGATAGCATTTCCAGTACAATGCCATCAAACTTCCACTGTTTGCAAGTCTTCTTTACCTCCTCAATGAGAGCCTTCTGCTCTGAGTGGGATGTAGACTCAGAGAAGAATGCCTTCAGGTCAGACTGTTGCCAGTTGTCAAATAGAAGTCTTGGTACAACTGAAATGTAGAAATGTAAAGAATGGTAAGACACAGGACTACTAAATCCTACAAGAATTTGTCTCCAGCAGTGGATAACGCAGGGCTGAAGGAAGGAAGGAAGGAAGGAGGACGTAATGATCAATATTTTTTTCTCAGCAATTAAAATTAAATAATGCTTACTTCTCAAACTGCTTTCAGCACCTCTCTGTCGAATAGTTTTCATCCAGGCATGGTCCACATCGTGCAGTCCCGTTATAATGTAAATGTTGGGCGTTTGTCTCTTAATTTGCAGCCACACTGGTGAAATGAAGTTGAATTTAGGAGACCAGGTTTTGGCGACATCGTAGCCTTTATTGTTCCACTAGAAAATTAAAATATAAATAATTATTTTTGTTTGTTTGGTTTTTTCTATATTGCAATGAATAGAGCAACTACTTAATCAATAAAGAGTAACTCATGAACGGAAACTGAATACATTACCGGCGTAACGTAACCCAACACATTGTTTTTAAAATTCCTCCACGACACGTCTTGATGATACGTGGCATGGTATTTCAGTATATCTTTCACAAGAGGCGTTTCTACTACCAACTTTCGGTCGAGAACATTGTTTTTTCTAGCACCCTCCTGAGGTTTTACACTTTTTTGAGACTTCTTGTCCGTTGAAGGCGGTGACAAAGTTGCTAAACAAGCACTTATAAGAAATAGAACTTGTAGAATCGACGTCATACATTTCATCTTAAAGCAACAATCACTGTAAAGTAATTAATATTTAAGAATGATATACCGGTATCACAAACGCTAAGGTAGGATTTGATTGCACTTTGTATTGATTTGATTTGATTGACTGAGAAGTGACAATTGTCAATTGATATGACATTATGTTGACAGACGACATGATCTTGGAAACTTGTTGCCCGCACAAAAATGATGCAACGTACAATGTATTAAAAAAAATAACTTCCTTTCCTATCCCTACCCTATAAAAAAGAAAAATAATGTGGATTGATGGATTAGGAGTTGGTGGATCGTTAAAAAATGTCTAATATGGTACCCCTCGTCATTGTCAGTATCAACGTCTCGGCTTCGTAGGTCATAAATTATAATTGGCAGGCAGGACGCACTATTTAAAAGGTTTTTTTAAACCAATACCAAAAAAAATTAGGTATTGGTTCAAAAAAATGCGACAAACTTCATGAGAACTTAGAAACAAATATCCTAGAAAAATAAACGACAAAACAAAGTCTTAAAACTGCCCCAATTCCCAAATTCTTTCAGCCATCTGCAGAAATTAGAGATAATTTAGAGCCTAAATAATCTAATACACGACTGTGTTAACGACTTATTTGCTTCCACTCATGTTTATGTAAAAGAAAGTAATAGTCGACGGACGTTACCGCTCTTATAAACAGTATTTTACCAGAAACCGAGCCCGCAACATGGCTCAACGACACCTTTCACGATTTATCGTACTTGTTATCGTGTTGATTTTAATAGGTAAACAGTATACACGCGATACTTACGCTCTATTTATAATCTGAGATCAATGAACTAATTCTTAATTGATTTAATTCGTTGATCTAATTGATGAACTGATTCCTTATCAAAATAGTTGAGTGATAATTATCAAAATAAAGTGTTTTAACCGTTATTTTTTGAACTTTTTTTTAAGAAAATAGGCTCGTGTTTATTTTTTAATTGCCATTTTTTTCTTTCGTGATCTACAAGAGTAATCTATTTCAGGAGTGAGTGGAAAACACGTGCAAAAAAGGAGTTCAGACAACATAAAGTGCCATGAAAGTGGGAGATTTTATAGGTTCGTTCGAATTTAGTTCATTTTTTTATTAAGAGTTAAATGAAAAAAGAAATAGTCAAGTGTAATTCAGACTAAAATTAAAGAGGGTTTCGCAGTTTTTCCACTCTCCCAAAATTCGCTGCTAATAATTTAAACAGACTTTAATACAATACACACCTATTTATTAATTTTTTATTATCTATTCACTCGGGGAGTTACTTCCCGGGAACTCGATTTATCGTGTTTGGGTGGGAGATGTGTAGTGTCTGAATAAATACATAATTATAATTCAGATAAGACCTAAGAAAGATATATCTTGTCCTTGTTCTAAGCTACCTATCCAATCAATTCACAAAAACATCGACACATAAAAGCGCAATCAACTTATAGGCAAACGTGTGAATATTTATGTAACCTGCTCTAAAAACATTTTTAATGAGTAAATTGTTGTCCGTGAACATTTTACTCTATATGCCAATGTCGTAATCACAGAAAGCCAAGGCACAGTAATGATCGAAGTGAAAATTATTCTTCTGTGGTGTCAAGAAAGTTGTGTTGCAAGCTAGCGTAACTAACACTTGCCTGCACTTAGGTAGTTCACAGGGTAGCGTTGGTTGCGCAAGATTTGCCATGATGAATCGATTCGCACTCATGCTGCTTTTTTCTTGAAAGAAAGTCTTGACTACCTAAAGAATATTGTATACCAATTTAAGAATACAATAATAATTTTGTGACAAGTATTTAGTTAGGTACTTAATAAGTTAATAACAAAA
>DWOF01000375.1:0-10580 GCA_018250795.1 Clito sp. Burns02 | reverse complement strand
TATACATTGTAGTTGAATTTGAATGTACAACATTCACGGCAGAATATTGAATTACTCGTATGCTTCCATTATAAACCTGCGGCTGAGGTTAACGGAGCGGCATCAATTAGTTGTGCATGCATGAATCATATAGATTACATTATCAACCTTTGTTTCGAGAGCTTTTGAATCCTAACCTATTGAATCTATGAGATAATAATAAATTTGATTCATAGACTTATATTACAGCTGCAAGTATGTAAAATTCAGTTGTAGGTTGTATTGTAACGAAATTTCAATCAGTCTTTTATCTGAATGTAGGTACTTCCGCTTCCTAGGATCCTTAATCCGTTGCTTGTTTAAACACGTCCGTAATATGAGGGTAGGTACACAATAGACATCTTTGATACGGATCTGAGCCAAATATTGCTTTTTGATCGAAAAGGAAGGGCGGCGTCAATACAAAGGTACATTGAGGGTTAAAAGTAATATGAAATGTGTTGGGAACTTTTTTTACAGTATTGGCTCGGGTATTAATTTTTTATATAGGAAGATAAGATGATTATTATTTAACTAAAAAGAAAACAAATTTATATCATGGGCTACAAGTGAAATTTCCTCCATGTTTAAAAGGCATTGTTTGAATGCTTCAAGAAACAAATTTAAAACCCTGAAATGATATGAATGAGATTTAAAAGCTTGGGTATATTGAATCTATTAGGTAATGTCAATGGTATTACAAACTGTTCCGAACTTTTACTTAAGTTAGAAGTTGGATTCGCCCCAGAAGTTTTTATTAAATTGTTGTTAATTTAATTTTGACATGACATACTGACATGGGTCTAACTTGATTTATGGTAGAAAGTATAATTTAAATTCGGTATTCCGTAAACTAAACTTTAGTACGGTAATACAGACGAAATACATTCACGAAAATATCCGTGTTTGGTAATGTGTTAACGCTTTTGAATATCAAAATTATAAAGTCATCTCAATCCTTAAGAAAACTAAAAGGACATGCACAAAAAACAAACAAAAACCAGTGTAACCATTTATTTACGGTTGTTTAAACTGCCTCGAACAATCCAACTACCATACTTTCCACAATCTTCCTTACCTAAGAGACGTCTTTTATACAAAAAGCACTTATTTAAATATGAACGTCAGCCGTAAACAATGGGAAATAAGGTACTGGGATCAAGCTAAGTGACTCTAAATGGCTTCACTCCCTCGAGATGTGCGCAAGTAGATCCGAAACTGGATTTACGGAACTCCGAGACTTTGCCTGACGTATCTATGAAGTACGTCGGGGACTCCATAATCTTTGTTACTTATATTAAGTGATTACATTAAGGGACTGTAAAGGAACAGATGACATAATGGTTAAATCTTGTTCCTTAAACTTTCCACATAAGCCTTAACGAATGGGTAATTTAACTCAACCTAAAATTATTGGTAGTCAATAGTAGGTAAGTCTGATGAAATAGAAAGATCTTAATGTGCTAATTAACGTTTCTCTGTATCTGATTGGCGTATGAATGGCAACATGTCAATAACATATTGATTGGTTCCCAGGTGGCTACCGGGAGAGACGATAGGTACATTAGCTGTATATCTTCCTGTTTGTACCTACATAATATATTTAGACCAACTGGGTTCATAACTCTACCGTTGCGAAATTGGGGGAGTTAAATAAAAATATATCATTTAGGCTGGGGCCACATTTTAAGCAGGCTCCGAAACCCTTGTAATTTATTTACACTGCGCGTGTGGGTTCGATATATTTGTCGCAAACAAAATAAAGATGCTTCTAATTTCGGTACGCTAGCTCTCCTCAGAAAATTGTTCCTTTATGACTTCCCTAGGGACCGCAACATGAGAAAACGGCGGAAAATCATGCGAAACATTTTTAGGCATCGCTTTTTAGTTTTGCTTGCTACCTCTAGAAATGTCGTCATGTCTCTGAGTTTATTAAGTCTACATTCATTAATCATTAAATGTTGTCATTCCACCGAACCACAGCTTCCGTAATTAAATTAATTCAGAATTTCATTGACAAAGTGTTCACATTAAAAGCTCGCAGATTGAACCAGATTGATTGTTAAGCTGGCATTTTATCAGGACTTAATGGAAAACTCGATAGAGGCTTTAAGCCAACCTTTATTCCAATGAGTTCTTTACACATATCCACATGCAAATTCGTTTATACGATTTTACGTTAAACGTTCTGTGAATGGGTTTGGATTTTAATAAAACAAATTGTTATTTAGTACCTAATGTGCTTATTGTCAAGTAGTTGTTCAGGTAGAGATCATCGTATTTGTAAATTAGAGCTTAGGTACATGATGTCAGCATCAATTTTGTGCCACTGAATTAGATATGCGTTAAATAGATATTAAGATAGGTGATAATTTTTATTTAATTCCGTTCTTTGCCTGAAAAATAATCGGAATAATTTTATAAAAATCATATTACCACTCAAAATATAAGCAAACATACTACAATACTGCCCGTACCTTTAAAGCCCTACCATTACCTATCTAGACGTAAGCTATCACGCGGATAAATTGTAAGAGTCATCTTGACACATTCTGGCAACGTGATATTTTTCTCTAGTATACCGGGAAACATAAATTCGAGGGCGTAGGTACATAAATATCACACAATCATAAAGCCGAGCGTGGATGTAATAAGCCTTTTTTGAGCACAAACATTGTACGAGTATGAGTTTTTGTGTAGCTGTACACGTGAGGGTTATAAGAAAATTATCACCAGAATTCCAAGGGGACTTTTTAAAACGGTTATATGCAGTGAGTAATTACGGACTCGTATGAATTGTGTAGGTAGATACTAACTTTATTTATCTATGAGAAAACAAAAATACCTACTTAACTTGAAAGATAAATGGCATAGCGTTTCTTGAGTCGCAAGTTCATTTCCTGCCGAGGTGAATTTGCCTCGCATAAGCATATTTACTTACGTATACACAGTTTACTTACCTTTACGTAAAGTAATCAGAGATTCGGTTAAATGCCACAAATTTGCCGCGACTGTCGTAAGCACGCTGCCGTTTCAATCTGAATTAAATTAGAACGGGTTTGGATGTAATCCAGTCGGGCTGTAAGGAAGGTTAATTTAGATACGTTTGCTTAGAAAAACATCAGGATACAATATTTAGAAGGTACAGTAGGTACCTACATTTATGGGTAACATCATAAATGGATGATGTGGATTGAACTCTAATCGATGCAGCCGCCACGACTTACTAATTGGATCATTTAAAACTAAACAAATTAAGAAACTTCTGCATTTAGTAAGACGTTAACCTTTTATTCCTGTTATCTGTGATTTTAACCAATAAAATTGGTAACCTCAGTGGGAAAACACGAAAATAAAGAAATGATAGTCATGAACGAAGAAATAATTTATACGACAGAGATACGAGTAGATATTGTGTGCAATGGATTTACATTTATATTGGTAAAGTTCCGATGTGGCGACATTTGATTGACGTGCGTAAACACTTCACATTGTTCGACGTTATTGCATCGTGGTTTGGGCTTGAACAAACATTCAATATGTTCGACCACAGGTAGATAAATACAGGCTTCAGATTTCAAAAAAAAAACAAGTACGTACGTATTTGTTAGCGAAATACAAATACATATATTTTACGCGTACGTACCTAGATACTATCATTTTTCATGGTTATTTAAGACAAGGTGGGAAATACCGAAAAGTTTATATTTTCGTAAATTAATTTTCTCAAGTTCGGAACTTGACAGTAGTTTGAAAGATTAATGTTGTTCTCAAACTACTTGCGTCTCAATTGACTTAGAGCGACACTCTGTTAAGACAAAGCGTGTCCCACTTTGTCTCCTAACGTTGTAACTAAACTATCTGACTAGGTTTCGGTGCGAGAAAACGTGGACATGAAAATCTTTAATTAATTATAAAAAAGTCGCAGAATAAACGTTTTCAAAAATATAACATATAACTGTATAAGGTTGTTAATATACTACACGATAGTTATACGAATGAGAGAGAGTATTCCAAGAAAATCTATAAAAATATTCCAACTTCAGTGATAGAAACCATTTGCTACTAAAATGGAATTTGTAGACGAAAGTTTCGCCCTCAATACGAACCGAGATACATGCATATTTCCATTCGGAAAGGATGTTTCGACCAAACATCACGCTACGGAAATTACCCTACTGTATACGTCACTTTGATTCATATATCTCACTCCCCTTAAAAATAGCATCATATCCGAATAAGTCCTTTTAGCAATCACAGACATCTGTACGATAGTATTTTTTTTCTTGATAATTAGTTTTATTTTTACGCGACGGTACCAAAAATTTTGCGAACCAATAGAAAAATTCCGTCCTAAAGTTAATATTTATATTACCCTCAACAATATTTCGTCCTTGTCAAATACTTGCCTTAGGGTGCCAAATAACGTTTTCTTTCATTACACCCTTCTGTTGATAAGCTCTATGTGCCGAATTACTACGGTTCCATTTTTCTTCAAGTGGGCATTAAGCCCACTTTTTCGCTCTTTGATTTTAAACCTTATGAATTTAATGAATCAACAAAAAGGAATGAACAAAGCAAACATTTACCAAATTTTAGAAACGGTGAATATTCGTAAGAATATCTAATACTTACGAATATTCACCGTTTACACAACAAAGATAGTATATCTGTATCAATAATGAAAAACTCTTGTTAACATCTCTCAACTGCGCCAATAAAAATGGTGATCAACCAAGCATTTACTGAATTAAAAAAGGAAAAATTCCGCGATAAAGTTAATATTTATTCTGGCTTCAATATTACGTTTATTTCGTCCTTTTCAAAGAACTGCCTCGGGGTGTCAAAAACACGTTTTGTTTCATTACCCTCATTCGTCAGTAAGCTCTCTGTGCGGAATAACTGCGGTTCAGTTTCTACCGACGATCCCTTTGACGAGCTCCTAAAGCCGACTATGAGTGGGCAGGTAGAGTTAGCACGGCTATGTGTTTAAGTTAAAAATTCGCTGTTCCAATTTTGCGAACTATCTCTACATTTTTTTTGTCTCAAATATTAATCGGTTTATTTATTACTTGTATTTAATGTTTAAAATTTGAAAAATATAGATAAACTACACTAGGTACATTATTAAAAAAAAAGTAGGTAAACTTTTGAAGACAACTTATCCTTAACCTTAGTTATCGTATTTTTACTGGCGACCTTTAATTTAAATTAGAAAAACATTGCTTAATAGAGTGTTTAGTGTACGCAAAGCATTCTCGAATTTTCCTATTTAATATTCAAAGTCAGCAACACGTTTTAACTATGTGGCGTATATAATAATTATGATGCGGTTACTTAACAGGGAATTGTGTTAGCCGACCCGCATCCTACCCTCAATATGTTGTCGTGTTCAAATACTCCACAAACACCGTTCAACTGTTAGAAGCTAAGCAAACTAGATTAAGCCGTCAACTACGCGTAACATAATATGAAGCACTCAATTTTATAGTTTGTGGTAAAAAGTTTAGCAAATAAAAGGTTTTATTTTATTAGTAATGATATTAATGATGTATAGAGATATCCGCTTTGGTAAAACTGTTGATACTTAAAGGTAAAAGTAAAAGTGAAAGAGTATTGGTCGCTAGATATACACAAAGAAAAGTACAAGTTTTTGCCGATGGACATTAATAAAACAAAAACAACGTAACTCATTAACAAGTCTCGCAACAGCAATTGTGTCTGTCTGAGTTGAGTTCGTGAATTATTGTAGCTGAGTTTTGTGAAGAAACTTAATACAGTAAGTTCGGGAGTTAAGGTGATTTGTCGTCTGGGAGCCTCGCGGTCACTAGACATTGACACTTCAGAAAACTTTTGGTACCTAAATTCGAGATGGCTTGGCTCATTAAGCATTTTACATGACTGGTACATTTTTTCATAGTGACAAATTGTTAGGTATTAAATAACTCGTAGTAGGTAGGCCATCGTCTATTCCTAAAAAAAGCAGTACCTAAAGCTAAAGTATACTGCCTTCTGAAATATATGTCCACGACAATATAACTGCGGTAAAAGCCACTCGTACGTTTTACTGACCAAACCCAAATCGCTTAAAAGGGCCTGTCTATCAATCTCCTTCTTTAATATTTATACAAAGACAAATGTTGATAGCCTTTGACCTCAATACGTTTCCCGCAAACCGAAACACGTTGTTCCGACAGGAATTCCGAGCTGGTATTCGTAGCTATCGAAGTTTCCTCAATTTTAGCGTAAACCACGCTTGTTAACAAGTTCTAAACTTGTATTATCGCAACTGAATGCGGCCTGTTTTAACTATCTGCAGATTTACACACGCGATAAAACAAATATTCATCACTATGAAGCCATTATTATTCCACTGTTCGGAACGAGTCATTTCTCAGATGAGAAAATTCGGAATTTCAGGGCATTGAAATATCGGTACGTGGCTGAAAATTGCACTATTTGAATATCATGCATAACTAGTATAACACGTTTTGTGAGCAAAAGTAACGATTACAATATGACTAATGTAAATTTCACCCCAGAGCTTTTAACCTTCGCTCCCGGAAACGGCGCAGGAGTAATACCGTTCTTTGTAATGGAGAAATTGTAAAGGTGACCATAAGGCTCCTTCCGGTGCAAAAAGCTTCATTCCCTTCGCTTTCTTTTGAAGTCTACCCTCACTTTGTTAGATGGGAATTAACTTGCGGGAATAATAAGCTACCGTCATTTTCAGAGTCAGCGTACCAATGACTTCTTCACTTTTAGGACTAAAAGTCCTAAAAGTGAAGAATAGGACAAGTGACAAAATAGGACAAGGAAGATCCTATTAGTAAGGTACCTAACGTAAGTTATACCCAATTACGTTGAATGTTATAAGTTAACTTACGTTTAACCGGGATTTTTTTAAAGCGACTGTTTTTTCCATTAAATGAAAAGATTACGTGACTGTTATAATTTTTAGAAATGTAATAAAATCTTCTTGGGTTTCATAAACTGAGTGTAATGCGAAATAAATTTCACGCCGTGTGATTCTTTTGTAAATTAATTTATTCGCCTACGTCCGTCAAGATTGTGAAAAATGATACAATAATTCTTGCAATTTTTTTTCAGATTATTTCTTCGGGCTATGCGCAAAGTATGAAAGATATTGATTTAAATTATTATTAATAGGAAAGGGTTTTGATATTAAGCTTGCATTTCATTAGTACAGAATTATTGTTTGTAGATTGTATTGTATGCCTAAATCAAGAAAATAATCCTACCTTAGAATTCAATACTTTTATGTCTTCCAGATCTGTTTACTATGAATTCAGATTACCTTAATAATACCACCACCTACGTTTACGGTTATTAGACGGAAAACTGGCTAAAGTTTGAGAGAAAACAAGACAAGTGAGTTTCCGATCTCAAGTTACCTAAAAGTTAGTTTCGCAAAGGAACCGTTGCGAGGCGGAAAGTTGAAGTAACACTCACCACTGAGCAACTAACATAACTTGTTACACATTCAGGTTTTAAAAATTTAATTTGAAATGTAACACCGACGGTATTTTCAAAGGTTGCTTCTAAAAGTTTTTAATGAGTGTTTATTTTACTAAAAACTTAATGCATATGACTGCTGATCAATAAGGTGAACTTGTTACCTATTAACTACTGAAAGCTAAAAAAACTAGCTCTATTCCCAAAAGAGCGGTTCTCACTACTTATCTCAATATCAAGTCGTGGTATGACAATTGCTTTCAAAATCACAATAAACCTTCATACAAGTATTTATTTATGCTTCAAATCCCTTATTAGCGTACAGTGAGTGCAGGAGACATGCAACGTGAATGTAAAGTCGGAGCACGACATTGCACAGTTGCATGATTCACGTCGCAAACGAAGCGATTCAACGCTTCAAAGAAAACGTGATCGTATTTTCCTTAGCATTTCTTACAGAATTTATTTATTTTTTCTTACAGAATCTATAGGTACCTATTCACTATGAGGATACTTAATATGTAAAAAAAAATTTTCTAGCCTTCACGCCTCAAGGTTTTTGCCTTAGTTCATAGCAGTAGTCTAGTGGTTTAGATAGGGCCTTAGTTGATAGCAGTAGTCTAGGTTCGAGCCCCAACACATAAATCAAGCATTAGAATCCTCTCATATAGGTACCATCATAAAAAGTTACTCTTCATATTTCCAAGGAACGCTATCATAAATCAATACGAAGGCACTTATTGTTTCCCAAATATTATTTTCGAAAGCGTTGAGTCGTGAAATGGTTTCTTAACGTGTGAAACAGATGACGGGATATGTTACTGTACTATATTATCATACTACTAGAGTAGATATACAAGTCTCTGTGTGTGTGAATAACTCCCCTTGTTGGTTAGGTGTGGGTAATGATAATAATCGTTCTATATTACGAGCTATCGTTTTAGTTTTCGAACGAAAAACACTTTTTGTCATTATTTCCTACCGCCCATGGTTCACGAGAGCTTACGTAATAAGGCTATCCTTTATGTTACCGTAATGAAGTGCTTATGGTTTTGTTTTGATATGCCAGTCAAAGTCCCTAGTTCGAAAGCATTAGAACTTTCAAGCACGTTTCCTATGAAGCTAACTTTATACGAGTACTTTTGAGGTAGTAACTATGTTGTTGTTGAATATTTTTGATAGGTATACTTTTTATTTAGCAAAATCTATAAGGTAGGTATTCGTAACACAGTGATACCTAATATAGGTACCTATAGTTATTTTGACTATTTTGACTATTTTGACGATGAATTCAGTTTTTCAATGAAAGAGATAAAAGCTGTTACTCGTATAAGAGACAGTAACATTTCGTACATAGTAGGTACATGTTCAACTGTTCACCGACGTTTTCCCGATTCAGTTTGAATTGAAAAATTTTAATCCCAGAGTTCTGACTCTGATGTTTGGGAATTGTCTGCGGATTAAAGAGGATTTCAGCGATCCTCTTTCCACGAATAACTCGTGTATAACTGTACGCTCATTATTTGGAATTCGACCATTCATTATTGAAAGTTTCAGGAGAAGAAAATAATAATATTCTTTTTCTAATTCGATATCATGTTTTGCATTAAATAGTTTTGATAATAATTAAACGCTTGGACAGATTTTCATAAATTATATACCCCGGGAAGCATCTCGATCAAATCAGCTTCGAAACAAAAAAATCGCATCAAAATCGGTCCATTCATTTAGGACACACAGACAGACCCGTCAAACGTATAACACCCCTCTTTTCTCTCTCGTCGGGGGTTAAAAAATACGAATCTTCATCTTTTGTTCCTCATAATTTACCGCTTCAATAAATATTTGAAGGACGTTTTAGGAACAAAAGGCTTACAAAATTGTGTATTATTTTCTTTTTTGGTGAAAGTATTGTATCAACCGGTTTACGGAATTAATGATAAAATGCGTACACAAATTTTGTTTTTGTGATATTGAATTTAGTATTGTGATATTTAAGCTATAGCACCTACACTACGAGTATGTAGGTAAAAGTATGTTAAATGTAAGAAACATGAATGTTAGTATTATGCTGAAATATTTTATGGGTATCTTTCAGAGTGCTCTCAGGCACGGATCTCGTTTCTAAAAATACCAAATTGAAATCAACAGCTCATTTGACTCTCCGAAAAAGCTTTATTTACATGAACAAATGGATCCACAAAAAACGTCATTACGCAGGCTCAGCCATGTTCGGTTTTGTCTCAATCTTCCCAATTTATTCCGTTTTACGTATAATAAATTTAATACCTACAAAAATGTATAAGGTTGCTAAATTGCCAATTGCGACGTTACGGACGTGTTTTGTTTACGGCGGATATTGATACAAAGGCAATGAAACCTCCAATTTTGTATACTGTGAAATGAATAAACGATTGATGAATTTCTTTGATGGTTGTTGGCTAATTGTTTCGTATTCTGTTATTGGAATGATATTACAATGTAACAGAGTAGGTATTAATCAAATTCCATATAATTTTTATGACAAATTAAATTTTACAATAAAGAAAAGCGTAGTTTTATTTTTCCCACACAATATGTTAATTTGTTTTGAAAGTGTTCTTCCAAAAACCAATTCTAAATATACCTTATCGTTCGTGTTTTAATGATCAACACAATTAATCCTTAAGCAACTCACATAGTTCTGTTTGCCAACAGCTATAATCATTCAGATTTTTTACAATAGATTACGCTACGGCATTAATTCATTTCGGTTGTATCACAGTTCCAGTTCCTTATCGGTCGACCTACTTTTGTACCAGGGGTAACCCGTCGATCACCGATCGTTTACACCTTTCAATGTTATATGTTCATGCATGACGGGTTATTTCACTAGTTTTACAACATTTGATACCATAATCTTATGTTTTACCGCAAGCATAAGGTTTACCAACTTTACTTTGTAGCCTCGATACTTTTTATCAAAAATGCAGCCAGATAAAAGCTTTATATAAAGTTTAATAAACTACATTGCTATTATTTTTATGCTCTTAAATTATTGGTGCTTAATTTTCTTCATATATGATCAATGTGTCTGGATTCTTTTA
>DWOF01000374.1:0-10606 GCA_018250795.1 Clito sp. Burns02 | reverse complement strand
GATGGCGTAACGTATCAAGTAGCAATCTAATAATTATTATATTTAAAGTATCTAATATTTCTTCTAAAATTAATTAGTTACGTGCTTATCTAGGAGAAAAAACAAACGGGCATCATTTTTTAAACACAATAACATCACAAAAAGGCCTACACGCCATGCGTGATTCCGTCATTGTGTTCTTTGCAGAAATCACTGTTATACTCCTAGCACTAAATTGTTTCTCACGCGATCTTAATGATTTCACTTACATTACAATAATTTTCATACAATAGAAAGAATTGCGTAAGACTTGACATTCATGAATTTTAATTAATAAGATGCCTTGAAGTAAAAGTTTGCATATTGCTTTTCTTTTTTTTTTGCAAGAAAAATTATTGTTCGTTTTATTTAACTCCCTATGAATAGAAGACTGGCCAAGTAACATGGCATTATACAAACAGTTAAAAAATGAAAAATCTTAATAGATAGATGGAAACAGTATTTTTGATAAAAGCTAGTTCAGAGATATAAAAATGTTTATTTACAATTTTATTAAAGCTCGATACAAATCCTTATTATATAAAAAGTAGAAACCTTATTTACGTAAAAATACATAATTTAAATTATGAATAAATAAGAGTGAAATAAATTACTACAAATTAATCAACAAGGAATCACACTATTAATATTAAATTAAATTCTAATTTATGTATGCTCCATATTCTTCCATTCCGTGTCCATGGTAACCATAGTGTAAATTCGCTATATCCGCATCCTGTCTTCCGCTAAACGAATTATGATTCTTGAACGCATTCAATATTATAAGCACAAGCGCTAACTTGCCAATCATCAGTGACTTGACAAGCATAAACTTAAGCATACTTAGAAATACGGGCACTATGGTCGATTGAATAAGGAATGGCATTATGAATAACGGTAAAATTTTCTGCATCAGCTTTTTTTTCTTCCCTCGACCTGAAATCAAAAAAAAAGGTAGTTCACATCACTAAAATTAAGAAACCCTAGAATACAGCGACAATCATTCGAGGTCGCATTCAAATAATTTAACTATGAAGTTCCAACATAGTCACTCGAGCTGGCCATTACTATTGATAGTATATTGGTCAGTAACGTGAACGGAATTTTATAGGGGTATCATCATATAAACGGTTGTAATTTACAACGGTATCCTAAGTCGGTCAGGTGGAGCAATACCACGTTAAAATTACACTCCTTGTCTATGGGTAGGTGCCTATTCCTACCATTAATGTATGCTAGATCTAGACTGACAGCTAGCATACATTAATACAGCCTGATATCTAGTCAGGTGAACATTGAATAACTTTCCGCTTATAACAATTCTCAAAACCTTTCACAGGCTATTAGGTAGGTATTTGTAGTCGTATATGAACTACCTATTCGAATAAAATTTTATTATGAACCAATTCGGTTCGTTTCGCGTGAGAGAAATCTTGAGCGTAAATAACAAAAACAAAAAAGAATTATGAATAAAGCAAGATAATATCTTAAAGATAAAAAGCTTTATAACTAAAGCCTCTGTTTGTTAACTTTCGTTTTAGGCAACGTTAATGCTTCACATTTCGATAATTAAGTTGAGAACACCTTTGCCAACTTTGATCATGAAAAAATCTTAGTATTTATCTACTATCTACTCATAAGCATACGCTTTCATAAATGTTACTATGAAAACGTTAAGTGATTATTATTAAGAAAAGAACATTAAAATCTTAATGCGTATAATAATAAATTTCACTATGGATAGCAAAGATTACTGAACTTTCTTAATTTCCGAAATTTTAATAGGTAGATAAGTCTTAATACGGTAAAGTGTGAACTTACGTGATAATTAGAACAAATCGTAGGACTGTTGGCAGTGAATAGATACCTAGTTGACATAGCGTTCGCTTTCTAGCAATATAGTAACAGTTGGTTAGTTGAATTAATGACCGTTCTCAGGGCAGATAGACGACAAAAACTTTTATTTTACTGTAATATGCAGTTTCACTTTTCTTGATGGATAAGATTATGTGAGGCTGGCGGGAACTTTTTTTGGAGGCTAAATACCTGATACCAAGAGTAGTAACTCATGCACATTCGACCTCAGGCAGGATTTGTCCTATTTAAGGTTGAATGTTAATTTCATGGGTAGCTACTGCCTACTTAACATCAGGTGGACTCCGTGCTCATTTGCTGCTCTAGTAACATAAAAAAATACGTGAAGACAGCGGAAACTTTTTCAAATTACGAATGCAGAGACCTGCTCTGCATTTCGTTCGTGGTATCAATTTAAATCAAGTCGAAATTTAATTCGACAGCACTGCGATATTCGCTGTTTGCGAAATTCGCTTCCTTAACCGCATTTTTACTTTTCCTTACTTTTACATGCAACACCGGAACGAATATTATTACGTTGTATACCTACATGCATTATTGCATTTACTCGTATATACAGAACAAATAAAGTATAGTAGGTACCTAATAGGTGTAACAGTTTGATTTGGTATGGTATAAATATGTATTATGATAATTTCATTGTCGATAGTATTTATAGAGACGAACTGTTTGGAAACAGTCATTCAAAGTAAAATATTTATCGCACAAACTGAATCGAAATAAATTTTATAAATTAATGTTATTATTGGAGTATTCTCAACAGTATCGAAGGAGTTCAATCAGTGGTTTTTAATCATGACAGCGAAAATTAAAGACCATGACTTACATCTAAAATCAAAAACCAATCAATGGTTAACTGTTAACTAGATTTTTCTTATCCACATTAACACTAACAAAATCTAATTACCGATTCTGATTCGCGTTATATGAAGGCGTGAAATCTGATCAGAAGTTTGTTAGGTTCAAATTACGATTATTAATGTATAAAATAGGAGTAGTAACACTAACCTTCTTCCACGGTTCTGCTCGTGTCGACTTGGACGGAGAAAAGTTTCCTTGTGTCATTTTGGGGTATGGTCACGTGTACGCCATCGAAGAGTTCAAATTTCCGTACGTTGACATCCTGACTTGTAGAGTGGTGTGGTATGGTGTTTCCGCAGACATATAGAGCACAGATTAGTAAAAGGCAGAGAACACACGGGGCGTGCGGTGCGCGCATCGTGTCGGTTTGCCGGGGACTTGGCCGGTGCTCACTGAGCGCGCCCCTCCTTGGATCGGCTATTCAAAACAGTATCACCCTCATCTAAAGCGTATACGCTTTTACATTTAATACTCGGATCTCGGATAGCCGGTAAATTCCTTATTATGCAATACATTTAGATACATAACATATTACCTGCTATTAGATGTTAGCATCAATCAAGTAGGATACTTAGGTACTTAATCATTACTAATATTATAAAGCTGAAGAGTTTGTTTGTTTGAACGCGCTAATGTCAGGAACTACTGGTTCGAATAAAAAAATTATTTTTGTGTTGAATAGACCATTTATCGAGGAAGGCTTTAGGCTATATTCCCACGCGAACGAAGTCGCGGGCGTTTGCTAGTTTTTCATACAAGCAAATGTATTTTTATAAGCATTTGAGGCCTAACATGACTTCTCGAATACAATATTTTACACGAAGGCTTTATGTCATTAATCATTACTGTATTACGAGGATCATTAACGTTCGGTAAGCTTCAAGAGCTTATAACAAGATTGTTATACCTATACCTAAGGCTAACAATAAACCTGCCTAGATTATTTTAAATACCTAAACCTTTTCAAGAGCTTTAGTAAAGTCATCTAACTAAATTAAAACTATTAAAGCCTGTAATAAAATAATATTGGTTATCGGTAAACAGTAGATTTACTAGAAACTTGGCACTTGATTAATAATGAAGGAATTCTACCTACTTTTATCTACTGGACTGGTTAGAAGGTCCATCGGTGTACCTAAGTAAACTTCATTGCGTGAAGTGCCTTTATCTCATAGGTAATTTTTCCCCGTCGGATATATTTTAATCGCCAACATCCTATGACGCTTAGTTAGTTAAAGGTCCTGTTTTAAAAAGCTTGACTGTATGTCGAAATAATTTGATTTATTTTTAAATTAATTTTCTTAAATATTTTCTTTTTACGTACATTAAATACAACATAAAGATACTTAACTTAAGAATCCGAAGGCGCTGCAAACCGGTGTCTCAGTAGAACCTATAATACAGGCATTGAAGGTATCTGAGACCTCGGACCGGTGGTGAGATTTCACCATTCGTTTTCACAAGGACTTTGTTTAGCTATAATTTTACCATGAAGGCTGTAATACTACTAGCTATTAACGCATTTGTGTGTTATTCTGGGTCTAATCTATTTGTTCTACACTTGTTTCTTGGAAAGTTCTGCTAATATTCCACAGTAAGATAATGTAGGTACAGTTTTCAAAAGAGCTTTGAAATGTGCCTAATTTTCACCCGCAATTAACAGTCAAATCATCAGACGCTTTTAGAACATCGTAATGAACTTTGAAAAGGATTAAATCTCTTGAAAGCACAAATTTTCCATAAATTGATCTAATTAGGTGGCATTTGTGGAAATTTTGGTAGGCAGCTGATTTAAATTAACAAGATACAAAGTCAGGAATACCTAATACGGTTTATTATAATGAAATTTAATCTACGTGTGTCTCAAGTTAACCAGCAATGAAGGATTAATAATTGTATGTTAAATAAAAGTTCTGTAATTTATTTAGGTACCATGTGCCAATTAGAAAGTTTTAGTTGACAGAATTATTTCTGTCCATTATGAATTGGTAACACAAGCTCACATAATCTCTTAGTTATGTAAAGTGACAGCAACCATGTGGATCTAATAAGATTTATTTAGGTATCTACATCTTAATATTATCTTTTTATGGATATTAAAACGTAAAAATTAACATATCAGATGGATAAAGATTATTTTATCTTACTCGTAAGCTAAGCTTTTCCCGTAACCTTGTTCTCTTTCAAAATACTCGTAAATGATAGCGTGTAGGTACCTATCTGTTTTGTAAGCTACAATATTCTTCAATTTTATCTAAAAGAGTAAAAGTCAACAATAAAAAGAGGGAGATTTATTTCTATTTGTTTTTGCTCGTAAAATAAACAGACCATTGTTTATTTTCTGAGCGAATAAAATATTTGATGAAACACGCTCTTTGAATTGTTTTCAAGGTAAGTTAGTTGACATAAGGTACCTAAGTAACTCTCTACTTCTAATCTCGAATACCTACCTAATTTGTTCAATAATGTACTAATGAATAGCTGATCAAATTTATTGTACTTTAAGCACGACTATGAGCGTGTGACGTGCAGATTAGTATTCTCTATACACTACAAGCGTTAGTAATTAAAATCTGATTTATTGCGTTTATATACTTCTGGGTAAAAGAGATTTATTGCATGTGCATTCGTTGCACTGCAAGTAGGTATTGCTAATGCGGTACCTACTGTAATTAAAGTTTCAATTTCGACTACTTGCACTTCAAGTTTTTATAACTTAGGTAGGTTTTGCGGCGTTTTTTGTAGTGATCAAGAATTTTACGTTCAGATCTTAATTACGAGTAGGAGTAAGACTTGAAAGTGAAATCATAATGTAGTAGGTATAACAGGATCGCCGTTCACTTGTGGCTTGAATATTTTTTTTCCGTTTTTTTTCGTTTCGTAATGCGTCGATTAACAGTTAAGTTTATTTACGTTCTGATATTTTTTAATATTAATATTAACAGTTAATAATATTCAGAAATATTGCAGCCAGCTCTCACAAGGATTTTTTCTTATAAAAAAGAAAATTAAAAGTAATAAAAACAAAATACATAATAAAATCAACAGAGTATAACCACTGTAAAGAACATTTCATTCGTTTTTCAAATGTTTAATCAAATATAGAAAACCCATGAAATTCTTTTGTTGAGAGTTTTCTGAATGATCGCTGATGCGGTATGTGGATAATAGACATCTCGAGTTAAACAGAGCGTACACACTTGGTCGGAAATCAATATGTAGATACAGTTATTTGACTGAAGTACCTAATGCTTACACATACGATTTAGGATAATGCTATAATGTACGTAGACTAACTCCTTGTATTTGCTTTTAATTAAATTACAGTTTACATTTTATATGGTAAAAGTAATTTAAAATTAAGAAAGTTAACTTTCATATTATGCATATTTTGAAAAGCGAGAGACTGCGTATAATTATTAAGTGTAATAAATACATTTTAATGGAAAACTTTTTTGCATTGTGTTGGTTAGAAAATAAACACATCTGTAATCAATAAACATCTTTATTGTTTCTAACAGGTGGTACAATAAATAAACTTAAAGCTAAATTTTCCGTCGTCTATCTTCCACAAATGACTGTTCGCGGGAGACAGACGAAGAGGCTTCTTCGCATAATACATCGTCAATAAGTTACGTAAAATAACACCGAGGTATTCGCGTTGATAGAATAATTTAATTCTATATAAAACCTGATACATCTTGGAATATTTTCAAGTTTCTCATTCAAACGTCGTCAAAGAAAATTTTGTTTGAAAATCGTTATCTTCTTTCCTTTGTTGGTTCCGGACAGGATGATGTTTGAGCATTAAATAGGTATAAGGAAGCGAAGACTCTCTATTTCAGCAATTGGCGATCTATTTTATCGCATTTTGTAATGATTTCATAATTCCATAAATTATTAAACTCCATCTTAGTAAAAACAGCTCAATTCACACCATAAATATGAATGCTTGGTATTCACAACTGTGTAAAGTTTTTTACGTTAAATAATGTTGAAACCATAACTCATCCATTAATCAAAATGGAAACCTGCACGAAAGTCGACAGCCGAAGTAAGATCCATTATGGAGGTAAAAGAAACATAATGCTTTCATTGATACCGTTCTTGCAATGTTCATTGCTCGACTTATGGTTAAAAAACATTTGTACTCTACTGTGATCGGTTTAGCTTACTCTAAGTTTCAGTTATCAGGTTCATGACAACTTTAAATGCTTGTGGAGGTACTGGTTTTCGTGAGGTCGTTCGTTTACTCGGTTATGGTAGCTCCGTCGTCGGATCTGGCCCAGGGGGACAGTAGAGGACCAGGGGCAGGCCAGGGAGCGGCCACTGGTGCCGGCAACAGCTCAGCGCGAGGGTGGAACACCAGGGGAGCGGGAGACGATGCCGCAAAGAATAGTCGAGACACGGCCTGAAATATTACCATAAGATGATAATGATAATGCTACTAGTAAAGTATGTACTAGTAACTAGTAAAGTAAAGTACAGTAGTACAGTACTAAACTAGTAACTAGTAAAGTACAATTACGTAGGTTACATAGTAAATGTCTTTACCTGGCTAATAGCCACGATGAGCAGGATGACACCAATGGCAAGATTCTTCACGGAAATGACCGCGAGAGCCATGAGGAGTGTGGAGATGACGCCCAGGGTGAACATTACGGGCAGAAAGATGAAGGACAGGCGTTTCAGAGCATTGTGTCCGAACGTACGGCCGACGTTCATGTCTGAAAGGAAATATGTACAAGAAATTATAACAACCTAAAGCTATATTTCTTGAACTTGAAAAATTTGTGGATCCACAAATATTTACTTCGCTACTTAATATGTGATAGTTAATGCCTAGTACAAACATTGCTTAAATCCACATATTCGTAGGTTGTAATGGTTCGTATGTCCTACGCAGTTAACCCAATAGAATAACAAAACAAACTGCGTACCTATTTACGACCCATGTGTAAGGAAGCAATGTGATCCGAAGGGTGTAAAACATAAATCAATTTCAGATACTCGTAACACCTGAAGAAGGAGGTCACTTGTTGACATTAATTAATTGATTAAGACTACAGTGGAGTGGAAGCGATCATCTCCACGTGAGACTTAATTAATTGATTAACGCACCAAAGCAAAGCTTCCTTGTTTCGTGAGTTGAGTACACACAGGGAATTAATAAACAAACCTTTGCTAAGAACATCAAATCCAGACGTTGACACTTCATCATCACAGTTCACCACCGTCAAAAAGATAGCGAGATACGCTAAGGACAACACTCCTAAGAATTTACACATGATTACAACCAATGTGACTAACGAACGAGCTGGTCATCAGACGCCTGCCAGTGTTTGACTGATTACAATATGATCGGATGCCAGGATATAAAGTGTCCTACGGAAAACAATGGTCGGTGAGACCAATCGGACACGACGAAAAGAAAGTGCAGGACAACGTGATCGTGCCATAGAAATGTCGACCCAGATATCGACAGCCTGTTAAGGACTCATCGAGTCATTAACGGATATCATCCTCCCGTTGGACATTGCACGCTTCCGATCGTTATCCACGATAGCCCCGGTGAAAGTGACAACTCCTAGTTTCTTGGATAGCTATGCGCATAATGTTGAAGGTAATCACATTAATATGACATTAATACGAGTAGAAGTATGCGTAACGCAAGCTAGTGTTCATGTCAAACAATCGGATCGCTACGTTGATATCAACTAAAAAATTATAGCACCTCATTACAATGAAGTTCTATGTGATAACGTATTATTTCTACACTTGCGTTTTCTTAGCTTGGATGTGAAAATTGTCGTGGACATAAGTGGGAATTGTTAAACCATCACTTTCATTGTTGCGATATATGGTTAGAAAAGTAATGAGACTGGAGCGAATTACACGTCGCACTCGCACTTTCGTGTGCAAATTTAACGCTCAGCTAGATTTATCACACTTGGCGCATTAATTGTCGTAGGAATAATTAGGGAAATCATAATTTGCGTGTGTGTAAATCATAATTAATGAAATGGTATCAATAGTCGTGGCACGTAGATCGTGGAGAAACCCGATCGGCGTCGGTGCGATGGTCGGCGCCCGGCCGTGACCGTGCATATGCTAATCGCATGCTGCATTTGGCAATAAATAGGCCATTTCCTGCGAACACAGAATGCAGAAAAAAAAACTTTCGCCAAACAACACTGTTACGTGGTGTAGTCCGGTTAATGTCAGTAACCTTACCGTTTTAATTTTCGTGCAAACTTGATTGATAACATGCGTGCGAGCTGTGGCTAATTGTGTAAGAAATTGAAAGTATCTACGCACGAAATAATTTTATGTAAGGATAATATTATTATGGTATGCTAAATTAAATTACAAGATGATATTGGTACCAATTTAATTAGTTAGGTACCTCTTCTCTTAGATGGAAAAAGGATAGTAGAAAGTAATTAAAATAAGCTACATAACTAAATTAGATAACACTGGAATCAAAAAGAACAGGTTTTCATAATTAGCATTAGGCCGTTGCTAAAAAAAACTAATTGTTATTCGAATAATTTAATGAAACCGTTAATGCTTATTTCGCATGTAGCCGATGCGTGTAAATATTCGAATAATTTGAATACATTATGTATTTAAAACATTCTAATAGATTTAAGCTTATGTCACTAAGAAATCAGTATATCAGTAGACTTGGTCATATAAATCTGCATTGCATAACTGCCTAGGATAGGTAACGTAATAGGTTACTAACTAAATTAAATGAATTTATTATCAAAAGCACGTGTAGAGGATACCTAGATAGGCATTGATGGCAGTACCTAAGCTGCGACTCTTGATGAATTGCGATCAATTGAGTGATATCTCGTTGCTTGACAAGGATTTCGACTGTAATTTTGTTGTTTTCAATGAAGAATGTTTAACAAACACGTAATATAAGTTGGTACTTAAATACAACATACAAGCACCGGATACACATCAGGAAGTAAGTAAACAGAATTAAAAAATACGGAATTAAGTATAGCGTACTCGTAACATTGTTGTTCATTATAAATGTTAGTTACAAGTAACATTGGGCTTTTGTATTAATTTAGCGTTTTAGCTAGCAGCACTTCCTTCGAAGCGTGTTCAATTTACCCAAGTCGAGATACTTTCCGATGTGGTATTTGGACTGAGTGCAGGTCCCCCCATTCCACGTTCGTTCGCGGGGTGAGTGGCGTCAGTCTCGCAAGTATGCGCGTAGTGACCGCCGTCTTGCTGGTGTGGTCGCATGCCGCACACGCGCTCAGCGGCCAACCACCCAACAGTGACGATAACCCCATTGCAAACATAATATCATGCACCAAAGAAATCGGACCCGTGAAATGTATCACCGCTTACGGCGCTTGGCGCGCGGAACGAGCCGTCCGGAACGATGAAGGACCCGCACGGTTCCCGTGGGAACAGTACAGTAAGGAACCGGAGGAAGAGTTGTACACAAAGCTCTGTGAAGGCACGGAGAAGCTTCTTCGATATCGTTCGCTGACACTGGACTTGACCCCAGAGTTCGCCATGAAGCTGGGATCCACTAACGGCTCGCTGAATCTAGATGTCGTAGAAAGTAAATATTATATTTCTTTACATACTAATGGTTAATCTATCAATCGTTAATAGCTTGCAAGCTTATCTTTAAAGTTTATTTATGTACCTATTATATTAAGTATAGACATAATGACTATCTTGCACATGTTATTTTTCCTTAAAGATTGATTTTAATTTCTGATTCAGACATATTGATAAAATATAAAATTAATTTAATTTATTTTTACACTATTTATTGAATTTATAATTTACTTGTTGGTAGTTACTACAACGTCTT
>DWOF01000373.1:0-10633 GCA_018250795.1 Clito sp. Burns02 | reverse complement strand
GCGCTAATTGTGAACTCACTAAAAACTAATTAAAAGCGTAACGAGTGACGACACCGACGACCGGATAGCGACTCAGATCATCTTAATTATTCCTTGGATCCACGGCACTTGACTGGACGCGACTAGTTTACACGCTCGTACAAATATTTGTTGGTACATAGGTATGTTTTGCCTGGTGTTCTTGTGAACTCGCGGATAGCCAACCAACAGAGCCCTATTGATATACCAATGTAAACTAGATACACAGAACCTACGTGCAAGGACGTGCATGTGGTAATATTGCCTTATAACAAAACCACGTGTACTTAAATGCAGCCAAACAATGTAGCACAGTCTTAGGTATATGGGCTATTCATAAACCATTAATAAATCATGAAGTAGGTACGACTAATTAAAGTTTTTCTTATACCTAGTTCATACATTAAAATACTGTCGCAATGTATGTTTTTGGGCGACAATCCACGTCTCTCCTTAGTTGAGCCCTAGGGGGTACTGCGCTGGAGGCTGGAGGGCACAGACGCAAGATGATATGGTACCCAGTAGCCTAGAGTAGCGTAGAAGAAAGGTCGTTTGGTGCCGGGTTACCTTGGGGAGGTCAATCTCTAATGAACATAAATCAAAGTCTTCAATATACTTAGACAGATTGGCATGAATATAAACTACATCTAGATCAGTTTTAATAGGTATATTTATTTGATAGGTACATAAGTTGAGTAACGTTTAGTACGTTATCGTTCGTGATCTCTGTGTCTGTGTACGTTTCCACTTAAATAGGTACTCGATTCGATTCCTTTCCTTGTTAGAGTTGCGACTGTTAGCAAGTACAACGCCATGCTTCCGTTTGGCTCCAAGTAAACATCGCAGCTCAGAGTAATATTGTATCTTATTGTACCTGAATAAAACGTGCGGAATGGTGTTAATAAAACCACATTGCTATTTCGCCAGCTTCCAGTATCGCCGCGGATTTTGTATCGAAAACTTTCAATAAATCAATGTGAATAGTGGATACATTTTTTTAAGATGATTGTTTTGATATTACTGATTGTGATTGCATTAACTTACTATGCACATTTTCGGCGTATGCGCAAACCGTTGTACGAATTGTCGGAGCGTTTACCTGATACGGGTAGCCTGCCAGTGTTAGGTCACACCCATTGGTTTATCGGGGGACCTGAAAGTGAGATAATGATGAAATGTTTTTTTTAATTGCTAGTTTACTATACGATATTAATTATAAACCAATTTTCAGGAGTGTTGAACAATATTAAAGAGCTTGCTACCATCGTTCAGGATGAAGGAGGACTCAGCAAAGTATGGATAGGGCCTTCTCTTTACATCGGTAAGCTGTTTTATCACCTTGCGCTTGCATCTGATTATTTATTAAGAAGTTTAGTTATTTGATGTTAATTTTTAGTGGCTATGAACCCGGATGATGTGCAGAAAATCTTAGAGAATTGCCTTCAAAAGGATTATTCGTATAAGTTTTTACAGGCGTGGCTCGGAAATGGACTGTTTGTGGCCCCAAGTAAGTACAATCAATAACTTTATATTCTTAGTTGTTTAATATATTTAATGCTTGTAATACACAGGTTACATTACGTACGAGTGTTTCATTCATACGAGAATCATTTATTTATTTTATTACCCATCTTACTAATTACCTTGCTACCTAATAATTAATGTCATGCTTACAACAACATTATTCACATATATGGTTAATATCTATTAGTATCAGCATGTCTATTATTTATTATTAGAGTATTTAAAATCAAAAATAAAAAAGGTTTCATAGGTATATAGCCACGTTCACTCCAGCCATATCGCAGTGCTTGCCTAGAAAAGCCTTGATTTAAACACACTTGATTTGAAAAGGTCAAAAATGTAAAGGATTAAAGTGTTCTTTCTCCGCTTGCAGTTGACCTATGGAAAGCCCACCGAAGGGTGCTGAAGCCTATTTTTCACAATCGCGTCATAGAAGATTATATCGACGTGTTTGGTGAACAAGGAGCAGTGCTAGTCGACCGGCTCGAGGAACGATTAGGGAAATCAGAGTTTGATGCATTCAAATACATCACATCGTGCACTTTGGATATTGTGTTCGGTAAATGTGGAAACTATTTTTTTCCAATTAAGTAAAAAAAAAATACAAATTCAAAGCTTTTTTAAAAATTCGGCCTTCCTCTTCCTTTTGGTGGTCCTTTGTAGAGTGTTGGTACCTATCTCCTTTAATGTGTATGTACGAGTACCTAAAGTAAATTCCGAAAACAGTAGATACTCGCAAGCGGAAAAGTAGAAAAAGAAAATCCAAAGGATCTTTAGCACTTCAATAATTCTTAAGCACAAATTACCTATTTACATAGCACGTTCTTGAATATGGTGCAAAATAGTCATTGTTGATTGCATTAAGTAAGCAAAACAATGGATAGTAAATAAACAAATAATGTTAAGTTTGCTCGGTAAATATATGCAAGCTTGTAAAGGCCGCACGAAGATGGAGTCATGGCTATGCATTTTCATATAACTCATCTTACCTGATGTTTAAGTAATTAATTCGCTTGTGAAATGGCTTGTTTCGATTGATGTTAATTGCACCGTTCATTGTTATATCCTTTGCAATCGGCAATTGTATTTTAAATACCTACAAGCAATATATGATAATAATAATATAATAATAGATATGAAAGCACCTACTTATGAAGTTCTCCTTTAGTCAATACAAAAGAACTAAGTAATATATTTATACTGTTACAATTTCTTTTATTTTTATGCTCGTTAAGAAACATGATTTATGGGCACGGTTCCCTTGAGAGAGCAGAAGCAAGTATTTTTTTACCTCATGGATGTTTATTGTTAAACAACTTTTAAGTAGGTACCTTGGATTAACGACCTAAAGGTATTGATGGAAGGTAGGAAGTGTGTCAAGGTGTATCAGGGTTGTCAACTGCTAAAATTACCCTTAAAATCGCAATTAAGAATTTTAATTACTTTTAAATCTGCTACAAAAATATCTCCCCAAAATGAGTGTTGCCACTAATCTGTTTGTATGTTTTTAGAGACGGCGATGGGCGAGAAGATGGACGTCCAGCATAATCCGGATACGCCATACCTGCGTGCTCGGAACACTGTCATGTCCATTATTAGCATGCGGCTTTTTAAGGCGTGGATGCAGCCTGACGCACTCTTCAATTTAACACCTTATTCCAAGCTACAGAAGGACAATATTGACTTAACTCATAAATTTACAGATGAGGTAAAGATCTGCCTTTGTTTAATTAGATATTGTTCGACAGATTTTAAGTGCGCATAGGCAGTTTTGCGTATCAAAGCGCGTCACACAAGTAATTAGCAATGAGGTGTTACTGTACGTAGGTATGCGTGTTTGCTATATGTAGTTACTATTAACACCCGTAATGCCTTAGCAGTGCCTTAGTAACTGGCAAATATTGTATAGCAGCTCTTGTTTAGGATTTGCGTTCGATATTGAGTTTACCATATCAATCGTGCTAATTCATAGTTAAACAAAGGATATTTTAAGATATCAGATATCATGCCATATCTGGGTAGCCATATTTTGTCTAAATCTGGTTTCCGCAAATTCACGCGTTAAAATACTGACTTATAAAGAATTCAGATAAATAACTTGCATATTGTATTTTGAAATATTTTATTTTGAAATATTCTAATAATAAAATGTTCTTACATTTAATTTATAGCACTTATCTATCTCTTAGATGCTTCACTGGGAATGTGAAAAACAATGTACGTAAGGTACTTAGGTGCCTTACTATGGTACTATACTTAGATACCTAGTATTTTAGAGCAAATGTGAAATGTTCTTAGAATTAACATTTTGCGTCAGAGCTCATCGCTATGATGGTTATATTTATTTCTGTTTAATAAACTCAAATACGTATCTAGAGACGTTTACATTCGTAGTCACGAAAAGTGTTTGCTCTACCTCAGTACAAACACCATTATAGAGACGCATGTTGCGATGGCGTAACGAACATCCATTTTATTTAATGTAATGTAATACCTACTTAAACTTACAAATGTTACAATTATGAGGGAAAAATTTAATTAAAATAGGAATAGAATGCATAAAGGATGGTATGTTTTGAAGAGGATTTCTTCTTAAAAATTCCCTATAGCCTACAGGCACACTCATTTGATGTTTAAGGGTTAGAAAATTATTTCAAATCGCAGAGTTTCCAACCATCCATTAATAACAATTTTTGTTTTAGGTAGTCAAAAAGAAGAGGATGATATATGAATCGAATGGATTGGATCAGGCAGCCGGTATGTTAATTTAAATTTTTTTTTGTGCACAATCAACATTAATCGCCGACTTTGACAAAACCTGATATGAATTTTCATTTCATTCCATTGCTAGTAAACTTTAGCATTTGTATACCTAACTGACGGATATGGTTGTATTTGATCGCATATTTAATTTTTAGGCCGAAGAGATCTACTGGAGCTGTTGCTTGAGAGAGATATGAAGTTTTCTGATGAACAATTAAGAGAACACATTGATTCCATCACCATTGCCGGCAACGATACCACAGCTCTAGTGATATCTTATGCCCTATCTTTATTAGGGTGCCATCAAGATGCCCAAGATAAAGTTTATGAAGAGTAGGTATTTTACTACTCAAAAATTATTTATTTACTTAATGCTTTTGTACACATGGAAATATACATAGAAAACTTACAAATTTTCAGATTACAGTCTATTTTCGGTGATTCAAAAAGATTGCCCACTAAGGAGGATTTACATAAAATGGAATATCTCGAAAGGGTTCTAAAGGAGACCATGAGATTATATACTGTGGTACCAGTGATTGGTCGTAAAACAGATAAAGAAATTAAGCTTTGTAAGTATCTATTACAACTTTTTTTTATTCCTTCCGACTCAAACTTTTTTACGGACAAATCTTTTTGCAATTACAGATTATAAAATAAATCTTAAATATTTTTTTTGTTATTAGCAAATTGCACAGTGCCTGCAGGCGTGGGATGTGCAGTGATACCCTTTGTGATGCATAGATCCAAGAAAATCTGGGGCCCGGACGCCGATTGTTTCGATCCAGACAGATTCCTTCCTGAAAACAGTGTGGCCAGACATCCGTGTGCTTTTATACCTTTTAGTTACGGAGCTAGAAACTGTATAGGTCAGTGTTACCATTTTATTGAAATACTTTAGCAACAGATCTGTCCCTACTGAGTTATGCAATAAGCCATTTCGTAAAGACGGCTCTTTTGGCTTGTCCAAATCACTAGATGACTAGACAATAAATAGGCAATAATATTATTGTATTTTTTATTTTTAATAGGTCGCCATTTTGGAATGCTGGCAATGAAAAGTATACTAGCGAGTGTTCTTCGTAGTTACAAAGTGAAGTCGCGAGCCTGTGATCGTCTAAAGATTGAGATACTCCTTTTCCCTGTTCCAGGCCATCTAATATCTATAGAGCGACGTTAAAAAGTATAAAATGATCGTAGCATAATAGTCATAAATACAGTTTCTATAGGTTTATATTTTTAATAAATTTTCTTTTATACTACGAGTTCTTTTTTTAAATCCTATCTGAATAATCCAAAGACAAAAGTCTACCTCACTCCTACGTAAGGCACGTGGTTTTAACAAACACTAAGTAGTCACTTTCACTTGGTTCCTGCCCAACCTTGCTCTTGCAACTCTTGCTCAACCCTTTACATTTCGGCACAAGAGATATTGAGATTTAAATTTAGCGCCAATAAAATGCGTAGATTGCCAGATTGCTATATGATTTAGGCAAATGTACTTTAATACTGTAAGCTGTATAGACATTTCTCACATGTTGTTTTATTTTTTCTTAAGATATTTTAACGTTATAATTAGTTAACTGTGTAATTATAATAAACATAATGAATTTTTTACTTCAAAAAACCCATTACTAGATCTTTGGTTGGATTTTAGTTCGGTGTTGTGGTCGTGTTCTGTCTGTGGTGAATGCGAAAGAAAAAACAAAAAATGGCTGGTTTAGTTTCGTTTTTCGTTGGCTCTGTAGCATTCGGTAGCATCATCATCTAGCATTCCTCCCAAAAAAGTTTAGGTTATGCCTTTAATGTTTTTTGTATTACAATTTAATGATTAATAAGTGAATTAAGTAATATATTACAAAGTGTGGTTGTGAAAAATCGTGTATAATGTCATAGCGTTTTCATTGAGTGCAAGGTAAGACATTATTGTTAGTTCAACGTAGGGATGGCTTCATGCATTTGATATATTTTGTAATGTACAAATTTCTCTAATTAGGTATCCAAGTCGTAATCATGGATTTCGGACACCCTCCACCGAATATGGGAATGCCTCCGCCCAACATGGGTGGTCCAATGGGCCCACCGGGCCGTAACAACATTCGCCATAATTTTAGGCCTTTCAACTATCAGATGCGCTTCCCACCTCAGGGTCCTCTCAATATGACCCAAGACGACTTCGACGGTAAACGTTTACGTAAATCTGTTATGCGAAAAACGGTAGATTATAATGCAGCTATCATAAAAGCTTTAGAATGTCGTGTTTGGCAAAGAGATTGGCGGGATAGGCATGCATTGCAGCCCGATGCGATGTACACTCCCGACCTGTTGCCCCCGCCTTCCTATCCTGATAATCCAATTAACGCTGTCACTACGCGATTTGTTAAAACTGCAACTAATAAAATGAGATGTCCCATTTTCGCTGTTGCGTGGACGCCGGAAGGTAGAAGACTGATCACTGGAGCTTCGTCTGGCGAGTTTACTTTATGGAATGGCTTAACATTTAATTTTGAAACAATTCTGCAAGCCCATGACTCACCTGTCAGGTCTATGGTCTGGTCACACGGAGAAGGGTGGATGGTTACAGGTGATCACTCAGGATTCATTAAGTATTGGCAAAGCAATATGAACAATGTGAAAATGTATCAAGCTCACAAAGAGGCAGTTAGAGGTATTAGTTTTAGTCCGAGTGATGCTAAAATTGTTACATGTTCAGATGATGGAACACTAAGAATATTTGACTTCTATCGGTGTCAAGAGGAACGAATATTACGTGGACACGGAGCTGATGTAAAGTGTGTTCAGTGGCATCCAACTAAAGCTCTTATTGTATCTGGTAGTAAAGACAACCAGCAACCAATAAAATTATGGGATCCTAAGTCAGGTATGGCCTTGTCAACATTACATGCCCATAAATCTACTGTAATGGACTTGAAGTGGAATGATAATGGCAACTGGCTCATAACTGCATCTCGAGACCATTTACTAAAACTGTTTGATATCCGGAAACTGGGAACCGAGTTACAGATATTCAGAGGACATAAAAAGGAAGCATCTAGTGTAGTATGGCATCCTACCCATGAAGGATTGTTTTGTTCTGGGGGCTCTGATGGAGCTATACTATTCTGGAATGTTGGTACAGATAAAGAGGTTGGATGCATTGAAGGTGCACATGAGTCTATTGTGTGGACAATGGCATGGCATCCCTTGGGCCATATCTTATGCTCGGGGTCAAATGACCATACATCAAAGTTTTGGACTCGCAATCGACCTGGTGATCAAATGAGAGATAAGTACAATCTCAACACCCTGCCACCTGGTGTACAAGATGACAATGAATTAGAGGAACCTGCAGCCATTCCTGGAATGGGTCCAGAAGATAAGGTAGAAATATTTTCTTCAGATGCTGATAAGGTAATACCTGGTTTAGATTTGGACACAACTTTAATACCTATGGAATTTGAGAAGAAAGTGAAAAAGGTGCCTTATAGCAAGCCTATACCTAGAAACTTCCAGGCTCAATGGAATCATGGTCCATCAGTTGATGATTCAGCAACTGAAGTTTTGACCCAAGCTTTAGTAGAGTCTGTACCAGGAGCAATACCTTTACAGCAAATATCACCTACAGCTATATTCATATATGGTAAACTTATACCAGTAGAACCTGGTTCAGATTTAGAAAAAGCCATTAATGATGGTCCTGTCGCCCTCAAGAAATACATCTCCACTGGTGAAATAGAAGAGTTACATGAAATGATGCCACACCTTGAAGATGATGCAGATGATGACAACTTCCTGCCATTTGAATATCCCACTCCAGAAATGGAGACAGATGATGCTGAAAATGAAAATAATGCTGAGGAAGGTGATAGTTATATGAAGGATAATTATAATGATATGGATGATGATGGACAAAATAATGAAAGTTATGATCATTATGAGACAGAATCAGAGTTGAATAATACTGGTCCACCTGGAGGCAACATGCCATCAGTGAATATGTTGAGACCTCCACCACCAGCAATGAATATGAGACCAATGGGACCTTCAATGCGTCCTATGGGCCCAATGCACATACCGCCACCACATATGGGTGGAATGTCACCTATGGGACCCATGCCTCCTATGGGATCTATGCCTCCAATGGGTGGCATGCCAATGGGCAATATGCCACCTATGAGGAATGTGCCACCAATGATGCAGCCACCATTTTCCGACAATGGATATAATAAAGGTAATAATTATGAAACTGGTTATTCTCAGGAACAATCATTCCCACAAGAAAATAATGATGAATATAATGAAGAAGAATCATATGAACAGAATTATGATGAGGAAAATTATAATAATGAGGAAAATAATGGCGAAGGATACAGAAATCAAAGGTGGAATGACAGAGGTCGTGGCAGGGGGCGAGGCATGGACAGAGGACGCCCAGACAGGGGTAGGGGCCAAGACAGGGGTAGAGGTATGAATGGTCACATAGGACGAGGCAACCGGAGAGGAAATAGTATGCCTCGCGGGACGTGGAATCGTAGAGGAGGTGGTGCCAATAGGGCGTTTAGAAGAGGTGGAAAACCAGTATCTAACTAGCACAGGTTGTCTATTTTAAAATGCATGCACAGACATTCAAAAAATAACACCATGAATTTGTTAAGCTGATATAAGTGTTAAGTTAAGTGCTAAATAAACAGTGATGCGAGTATCGGTTGTACATAATTTTACTCCACAGCTTGTATATTCATTTCGTAAGTTGAAAATAATAAAAAAATTATATTAAAAAAAATGTTATTAAAATTTTCTACAGATGCATTCCAATGCCTGCAAAATTGGTGAGTTAAGCAGTTTCTTATGTTTTAATTCGATTGTCGATAGATATTATAAATGTTTGTTGTAATAACAGGTAATCTCGGTACATATTGAAATTGGATGTTGGAAAGACTTGGCGATATGGTGAACAGCAGCTGGGCGAAGAAGGAATCACGAGGCTTCGATATTCCCCGTTATTATAGTAAGACGGTATTTATGTATTATGTTAATAATAAATAAAACTTTTTTTTTTCTAATAAAGACACCCTTTCTCGATACATTATTTTTGTTTATGTGGGATGAAATAAATATATTGTTATAAATAAAATGAAAATAAAGATGAGAACAAATTACCCTTGTCCAGGGAATTCCTCTCCTCACCTTGCTACATGGTCAGTATAAACATGTATTTACACACTGAAAGGTTTATGAATGGAAACAATTTTCTTTATATTAGCACTTTATTGCCTATACTTTTGTGAATAAAGATATCATTTCATTATTTTGTGTCTGAAGTATTTTTCTTGTAAAAAGGTTCTATTGGGATGGTTGCATACTTGATTTCGTGGTGTATTTATTTAATCTTTATTATATTCTTCTTGATATTTTTGTCCAGAGATGAGGTGATAGTACAATGTAGTCATATGAGGAATAAACAAAAAATTACTTTAGATATTTCACAACCTTTTCAATTCAGGTCAACATTTTCAGTTTCTTATATTCCTGCTTTGGTTTATGAGGTTTAGCTAGTTGAGAGTTCAGTATTATAGCTCCTCAAAATACTATGCCGGCAAATAAAGAACTTTCGTCTGAGTATATTGTTTCTATATATTTGTCTGATTTAAATACATGTACTGACAATTGCCTTTCCCTGCCTAAACCTACCCTTGGACAACATATTACCGTAACATTTATTGAAAGTTTTTTTTTGTATTAAGTTAATTTTCAAACATTGTAGATTTCAATAAATTTATAAAATATTTAAGGGTTTCATTTAACATCGCCCTCCACCTGCATAAATAAAGACAAATTGAAAATTGAAATGTAGTTTTCATTTCTAGCTTTACTTTACTTGTAAGTAAATTTGTGTTGTCTTTAGAGATGTTTAACATCTAGTTTCCTTGTTACAGATGAAGGGAGGATGGGCGTATGGGGCGTGTTCGTTTTTATTAATATCTGCTTGTTATGCAAGTCAATATGATAATGGTGGTGATAAAAATGCTGTAACAGATAGTGGAGAGAACACTACGGTGCGGCTAGAAGCGATCGAAGGGACCCCTAATTATAGACTGATAAGGTCCGAAAAGGGCACGCAATGGCTTCCAGAGCGAGAGATGAAATTAAACAGTTGTGTAAGAAGAGCGATATGCGTTCCTCTAAACAAAACCACATGTCTTGGTGTCAAGTTGCCGTACAACAGAACAAGCGTGCATCTAACGTTCTATGACAATCAGTACAAGATACAGAATCAGCTAGAACTGTACAGGGAGTTGATAAATGTACCAAAATGTTGGGCTGTGAT
>DWOF01000372.1:0-10633 GCA_018250795.1 Clito sp. Burns02 | reverse complement strand
TTGTCATAGATAGGTATTTTTTTAAAATAAATAATAACAATGATACTGTAAAGAAAATTAGAATAATAATCGTAGTATCTAACACACAAACTTTATTCCACAGATAAACCATTAGTTACATCTGAAGACGAACCCAAGAAATTGGTTCAATTTGAAGAAGAACCAATTAAATTGGATGAAAAGGAGCAGAAATCACCAGACAAAACACCATCCACAGTTGAGAAGAAAAAGAAACTTAAGCCGATCCCAATTGAAAGAGTAAGCTTGACAATCGAAGAAGCCAAACAACCAGAAAAGTTAGACGGTCCACAATTTAGCAAAATTAAACTTAAAAAACCGACACCACAACCAAGAAAGGAGTCGAAGAGCAGTTTACCAAAGATCCAACTTAAAAGTCCTATAAAATATGTTAAAGACTGGCCACCTACAATCAATAAGCCACTTATAACGTTTATTGGAAGTGTTAAGCAAAATGGGGAAATATCACGAAATGTGAAAGAAGCTAGTAAGCTTAAGAAAAAACCTATCAAGGAAGCTAAAATATCTGAGCCTGAGGTCACAGAACTAGAGAAACCGGAAAGCTTTGATTATATTCGAGAAAAGGACGTGCCATCCAAAGATCTTATAGAAGATGATCATGAAATTCCAGAAAAACCTATTGATGAGCCGGAGACAAAGAAGAAAAAAGATATTACACCTAAAGATAAACAACAACCTAACGAAACAGATACAACAAAGCCATTACGAGCCAAGCCTCAAAAATCTAAACTGACTCCAATGAAAATAGTTAGAGAAGAACTCAAAATAGACAAACCACAATTTGCTGAAAATGTAGAAGGTCCTCAGTTTACTAAGCTTGTATTAAAGAAGACTACATCTAGCACTCCTAAACAAGACAAGCCTATTGTTACGCTTCCCAAAGTACAATTGAAAAGTCGAATTAAGTATATAACTGATTGGCCTCCATCGATTACAACACCCACTATTACATCTATAGATAGTATTCGTCAAAATGGCATTTTATCTAGGAACATGAAAGAAGCGGCAAAAATTAAGAAAAAAGTTATTGAACAGCCAGTACTACCAGATATAGAAAAAACAGTTTTGGAAAAACCACAATTTGGTCGCGGTGACATAGAAAAGATTGAGAAGCCAGATACTGAGGATGAAACACCTGTAAAAGACAGTGAAGAAACGGATGAACCTGAACAATTTACTATTAAACCCAGACGGCCTAGTGTTAAGAAAGTTGATGAAATAGTCGATGAAGTTACTATTAAAAAGAAACTAAAGCCTGTTCGTAAATCCTCTGTGACTCTTCCAGAAATAACTGAGCCGGAAATTGTCACTTTTAGACCTAAATCAACAAAAACAAAAGAGGACGTCGAACAGGAATTTAATATTCAGCTAGATTCATACGCAGAAGAAGAGATATCTATGTCAAGCAAAGTTAAATTAAAACCAACTAAACAACCAACATTTAGTGAGGAAGCCAATGAAGTATCTATCAAATTTTATGAAGAAGAAGAACCAACTAAAGGAGTTGATATAGTTGAAATTATTGACGACGAAAATGAAGAAGACAATTTGTCTAATGTAATAATGCCTATAAAGTCACCAAGTAAAGTAGTGGAGGAAGACATCTCACATGTAACAATATCTAAACCAGTAAATAACGAAGAGGTTTCTCTCGATATTAATATCGAGCTAAATAAAACACCTGCTTATGTAGTGAATAAAGAGGAGGAGGTAAGTTATGATGTAAAACCAAAAATAGTGCAGTCCACTGAAGAAGAACATTCCCTTTCGACCAATATCCGACTTAAACCTAAGAAAAAGCAAATCACTGTAATTGATGCTGCTGATGAAACTTCTATACAATTAGAAAAAGAAATAGATGATGGCAGTCAGACGGAAGATGTGACTATCAGTGATATAGAGTATGATGATAACGTCGAAATGGTTATTAAGAGGAAACCAAAGAAGCCGAAGTATGAAGTAAATGAAATAGAAGAACTTAGTGTTGAATTCAAGCCTAAAAAGAAAACAGAAGATATATACGAAGAAGAAAAACTCACAATCCTTACTAAAAGGAAACCGTCAAAAACCTCAACCATTGAAGGTATACATTAGGAAGTAAAAATTCGCTCGCTTACGCTTATTGCAAGGATTTTTCAACCTTCAATGAATCAATCAATAAAGATTTTAAAGACAATTGCGCTCTTTTTATTGTGATACGCTTGAACTGCACAGCTACCGCTTTATTCAATATTTAAAATAAACTCAATTAATAACATTGAATTATTTGGTAATTTCAGAAGCTGGCGCGGCAATGTCTATATCTAGAGAACAAGAATTCCCAGGTAATCATTAAAAAGTTATCATACAGGTGCTAAGCTTGCACAAAAACAATTGCACCCATGAAGAAAACTGTGGTAATATTATATTACGAGTAAATTGCTACTCGTATAAGCCGCATGGAAAATAAACGCTGCTTAAGCGATAAAGGTTGCTTATTACGAGTACATAGTACTTTATTTAATTGTCTGTAGGTACTTTTTTGTTATCTGTCTTTCTTTCTTTAACGTAAGTATACAATTGTTTCAGAAACACCTGCCAATGTACGAAGCGGTGATACCGTTTTCGCGGTATATTCATATGTGGCCGAAAATGACGACGCAATCAATTTAGTTGAGGGTGAAAGGCTTTACATATTAGGTACGTACGAGTATTTCAATAATTTAACTTATAATTTTCAATGAACTTGTTAACTTGTTAGGAATCGCGATTATTATTTACCGTATATTCGATACTTATGAACTCCGTTAAATAGAATAAATGATAAATGATAATGTTTACAACTAATGATAGCATATTATACGGAGTACTACCACTGCGAATTCACTCAGGTAACATGTAAATAGGTCAATATTGTTATGTGCCTCATTGAGGGTACGGATTGCTCGCTCGTTTTAATATTATTTTTTTTCGTTTTAATATGGACATTATAATATGTACTCGTAATTGCAATTTTCAGAAACAACTAATCAAGATTGGTGGTTCGTACGCAAGCACCTTACTGAAGAAAAGGGTTGGGTTCCTGCGCAGTACCTGATGGATGAAGCAAACTATACCCTGTATTTACAAAAGAAGCTTAATGAAAAGATAGATAAACTACCAGTATTTGAAAGTAAGAATAAAATTATTATTTTATTATTTTATGCACGTCATACTTTTTTTAGATTTCCGTACTTCAAAAGAAAAAGGAAAACTTGCAACTTTGCATCACAGCTTACTCTTTCGTTAGAGTAGTAGATACGGAAAACATAAATTAGTGCTTAGCCAGTATTTTTAAGTAGTTTTTACATAATTTTGGTATTAAATCTTTCAGAACCAACGTCCGAAGAACAAGCAATAGCGCCTATATTCGTCGAAAAGTTACGTCCTAAACATACCCCAGACGGATCGACTGTTCAATTTGAATGCCAAGTGGAAGGATATCCTCGACCACAAATAACATGGTTCAGGCAAACTGCTATCATAAAACCATCACAAGATTTCCAGATGTATTATGACGACGATAATGTTGCTACGTTGGTCATTAGAGAAGTATTCCCTGAGGATGCAGGCACGTTTACTTGTGTCGCGAAAAATGCCTCTGGATTTGCATCAAGTACTGCCGAATTAACGGTAGAAGCTCCACTCTCGGATCACGGATCGGAAATGACAGTTTTGTCACGAAAGAGCTTATCGAGAGAATCTTCTTTGGCTGATATATTAGAAGGCATTCCACCAACCTTTTCAAAAAGACCAAAAGCACAATATGTTGAAGAAGGATCCCAAATATTCTTGGAATGTAGACTTGTGGCTATACCAGAACCCGATATTGTGTGGTTGTTTAAGGGAGAAGAAATTATACCGGACAATAATATTTCTATAGCTACTGAATCAGATATGCATATGTACTGTAGTGTCCTTAAAATAACTAATGTGAAAAAAGCGCAAGAAGGTACATACACAGTCTTAGCTATCAACAGAGAGGGAGAAGCAAGTCTGCCCATAGTATTAAAAATTAAAACTGACCAAAAAGAAAAACCTCAAGTCATAGAACCTCTTCGAAATATGACTATTAGAGAAGGAGACAGTTTTGTACTTACCACTCAAGTTGTAGGAAATCCGGAACCTAAAGTATCCTGGTATAAAAATAATAAACCTGTCAAACAACCAACACAAACATCTGATGGCAATATCCATACTTTAACCATTATAAAACCAAAGAAAGATAACGATGAAGGAATATATACACTCAAAGCTGTGAATTCTGAAGGATCAACAGAAACTAGCGCTGTAATAACAATTGAAGGTAAAAAAATATATAGTTACTATTTGATTATTTATATACGCTTTAAAATTTGTAGTTCTAGTATTGTAATTGGAGCATTGTTTGAAACTAGCTAAAATAATCATCAAATTAAGTTTTCAAATTTTGCATACTTCAGTATTAAAAACGAGTTTCTTCGTATTTTGAAGGCAACTGCATTCAAATCAAGATATTCCTCACTAACACACATTTCATTGCTTAATGGCAATACCGATCTTTTGTTAATTAACTGGTTACAAAATTTTATTTCAGAACCCACGGAAGAAAATGCCGAACCACCACTATTTATTAACAGATTCCAAGAGATAACAGTCAAAGAAAAAGGTACCATACGATTAAGCGCAAAAGTTACAGGAAATCCCGTACCATCTATTACTTGGTATAGAAATAATCAAATAATTACGCCTTCTAATACTGTGACTCAACGCTTTGACGGAGAGAATATAGAGCTTATAATTACGGAAGTTGATTCTGAAATAGACTCTGGAGATTATAAATGTGTCGCATCTAACAGCGCTGGTAAAGCTTCCCACGGCGCGCGTGTTACTATTGACGTCGATAAAGTAGTATTTGTCAGAAATCTTAAGGAATCATATGAAATTGAAGAAGGGAAAACCGTTATTCTTGAATGTGAAACTTCACATACGGTGTCGACAAAGTGGTATCTAAATAACAAAGAGCTAAGTGGAATGGATCATAGAGAAATTATTCAAGAGTCTCGAATTCACAAACTGAGAATTAAGAAATGTAAATTATCAGACACAGGTAAAATCAAGTGTGTTGTAAAGGACCAAGAAACAAAAACGAAGTTAAATGTTACAGAAACAATACCAGAATTTGTTAGGAAGTTACAAGATTTCGAAGTAAAGGAAAAGGATATTGCAATTTTAGAAGTAGAAATTAGTTCAGAAACAGCTGACGTAACATGGGTTAAGGATGGTGATGTTATCAAACCGAAAAGAAATAAATACGACTTGGAAAAACGTGGTAATGTTCGTAAACTTCTAATAAGAAATACTTCTGTTCACGATGAGGGTGAATATACATGCATATTACGTGATGACTCGTGTACGGCAGAAGTAACTGTAGTTGAACTTCCTCCAGAAATAATAAGAAGACTCAGAGATCAAAAAATAAACAAAGGAAATAAAGCCACTTTTGATATCGAACTTACAAAGGGAGATGCTCTAGTCCGGTGGTTCAAGGATGGACACGAAATACAGTTTTCTAATCATATTCAACTTACCATTGATGGGAAGAAACAGAAATTAAAGATCTATGACTGTCAAATTAGCGATGCTGGTGAATATTCTTGTGAGGTTGGAAGCGACAAATGTACTGCAAGACTGATCGTCGACGAACCATCGGTAGATTTTACTCTACGACTACCTGAAGTTATTGTAGTACCTGCAAATAACGACGCCTACTTAACAGTAGAAATTCCCGATGAAACTCTTAAAGTAACATGGTATAAGAGAAAAAATATAATAGAAGACAGTGAAAAGTTTACGTTGATTTCCGATGGAACAAAACAAACATTAGTAATCCGCAAATGTACTGAAGTCGACCAAGCAGAGTATTCCTGTCAATTGATGGATGCAACGTGTTACACAAAACTAAAAGTAGAAGGTAATAATCTCCTAATTCTTAATATTTTCTCCCTATACTACAGTTTAGGCGAGAGAACTTATACTGCTAGGTACCTACGTAACGTTGATCTGTACTCGGAAAATACTAAAACAATGTAGATGTAACCTGAACATAATGCTTTTCAATATTTTTCACAAAAACTGTTTAGGGTGATGAAATACATACTTTTGTTTCCGTTTTAGTAACCGAATTCGCTCCTAGAATTACTGCCTGCGACAATGAATATAAGGTGAAACGAGGCTCTGATGCCACTCTTAGTGTACTCTACGAAGCCAATCCACAACCAAATGATGAATGGGTTGTTAATTCCAAAATTATTAAAAAATCTAAACACACTAAACCTTCAATTGATTCAAAATCCGCAAGTTTAGTGATCAAAAAAATCGATACATCTGACGCTGGAGCGTATAAGCTTCGGCTAACCAATAATTGCGGTGAAACGGAAGTGGACATATATGTTATTGTTATGGGTAAGCAAAAAGTTGATTGGGCTTCAAAGGCTTTTTAATCTCATTACGTTTAAAAAAAACAAAAAAATGGCTTTACTACATCATTCAAATAATCCGCTTTTAAATACTAACAGTAACATGCAAATCAAATTAATCAAATTTCGCAATTAAATTACGTTTGGTCTTTACAAGCGTTCATTTGCCGCGTATAAAAATTAATTTATATGTCTAAGATTTTCTTAATAAAGATAGAAAGAAAAAATAATATTCACAAACAAAAATAATACGATTGGAGATATTGCACTAACTTTGCTACTTGGCGTGGCTTACGACCATACCATTAAAGTATATAACACTAACGGGCTTACGACTTTGCGGCTATTAAAGGATATTGATATTATGTACGACATCGTTTCATTATTCTATACTCTAGGAGTCTCATTAGACGGATGCTGTTTCTTATTCTTGTGTTTGTAATACTCGTATGTGGTCATCGTCGTGAAAGAAGGCATCTAAATGGTAACAATCTAATCTAAAATAAATTTACAGATATTCCAGCTCCACCAGGAAAACCTAACGTTCTGGAAGTAGACCAGGATTCGATTAACATATTCTGGGAAGAGCCAACATCTAATGGAAATTCAGAAATTATATGCTACATTTTAGAGTACCAAGAGCAGAACACGCAAGAGTAAGTAAATTATTAAAATGTTGAACTTTTAATTTTATCAAAATTACAGCCCGTTTCATATAAATAACAATAACTCACAAGTAATTTGTTATGTTTTAGATGGATTTCCATAGAAAATATACCGAAAACTCAAGTATACATACCAAATTTGAAACCTAATGGTTCATATCGATTTAGAGTATTTGCCGTCAATGAAGTTGGCATGAGTGAATCATCAGAAATAACGGAATATATTAAAATACAGAAATACGTGAAAGAGGAGGCTCCTACTGTACTGAAGCCACTCAAAGACATAGTGGGTGAGCCAAATGAAAATATCGAACTGACATGTATGTTCGGAGGGTACCCCGTGCCAGAAGTTAAATGGATTAAGGATGAGAAACATGTAATAACTACTAATACTTCTTACACAAATAGAGTGGCAACTCTCCAGACAACTTCCACTAAGAGTTCAGAAGGAACGTATAAATGTGTAGCATCCAATAACCACGGAAAGGTAGAAACTTCATGCAGCTTTGAGATTCAACAAAAGCCGAATATCAAGGTAGATGAAAACGAAATAAATCAAAAATGCAAAGTGGGAGAGAAATGGCTTGTCACAGCTTTAATAGATGGAATACCAAAACCTCAAATTAAGTGGTACAAAAATAGTACCTTGATAGAACGATCAAAGAGTATACAAATAACATCAAAGGATGAAGTTAATACCATCTCCATTTCTCAATTATCCCGATCACATTCAGGCAAATATTCAATAGAGGCAACAAACAAAGCAGGAACTAGTAATATTAACTTGTCTCTTAAAGTCTACGGTAAGTTTTACGATGACAGCTTTAGATGTAGTATTTGTTTTTTTTTATCCTTTTGTGCATTCAACTTAACTTTTCTTCAAATACTTATTATTGATTATTTGGATATAATGTTTCAGATATACCAAGTAAACCGGAAGGCCCAGTGGTCATGAAAGAAATAAGTAAAGAGTCTGTGACCATTGAATGGAAACCTCCTCTGGACGATGGTGGCCTTGAATTAATAAAATATGCAATTGAAAAACATGAGCCCGATACCAACCAGTGGGTGAAAGTTGCTGATGTTGATAAAGACGTCGATACTTATTGTATACAAAAGCTCAATGAAAACTGCGAGTACATGTTCCGTATTATGGCGCAAAATCCTATTGGAATATCTGAAGCACTAGAAAGTGACCCAATTGTCATAAAGACAGCTCTAGGTGGGTATTTCACTACTTTACTATATCCTTTTTACAACAAATACTCGTATATTTGTAAGGAATACTAAGCCTTTGTATATGAGTTCACTTAATATACTCCTTTAACCATTTCAGATGTACCATCACCTCCAGTTGGACCTCTTGGCTTGTATGGTATCGATTCTGACTCTCTTACCATAACCTGGCATCCGCCTGAAAGGAACGGTGGATCAGCCATCCTCGATTATTCAGTGGAGGTCAAGCAGGAAGGTAAAAAGTGGAAACACATAGCGACTGTAACAGAAACTAAGGCAAAAATAGAGAAACTGGTAGTAAACAATACCTATCAGTTCAGAATATGCGCCAGAAATGAAATAGGCACAAGCCAGCCATACACATCCGACGAAAGAATAACAATCGGGAAGACATTATGTAAGTATGAAAAAGCAGTTATCAATAATATAATTTACCTTAACTTGATCAGTTCTACGATAGATAGTCCTCTCGTTATGACTTTTTTATCTCATGCCTTGCTCTATCTATATAAAACTATTTTTTTTTCAGCACCACCGTCTCAACCACAGAAGTTCATAATAAAAGAAACAACATCAAGATCGGTTACACTCCAATGGGCAGCGCCCAAAAGCGATGGAGGCAGTGTTATAACAAGTAATATACTCGTACTCATTTATAACAAGCTACACATTTGTCCTAAGACTAGATGGTAATATTTTTCATTTTACTAATTCTTCATTTCAATTCCAGATTATGTCATTGAATACAAGACTGTAAAAGGGAAGTCATGGTCTAAAATAGTCACTGTAGGTGGCTCAGTATATGAACACTGCATAGAAAATATCAGGGAAAAGGATGAGATAATTTTCAGAATATCTGCGGAGAACGCCATTGGTGTAAGCTTACCTACTGAATCTCAAACAGTTCAACTAGAGAAACACGCAAGTAAGTTACAAAAACATACTTATAGGAAATATACCGAATATCCCTGCTCAAACACATACCGCTGCCTTCATAATCCGCCGTGAAGCGGTACCAAATACTAAGAGTAGAGTACATGACTATTTTTCTTTTCAGCTGTTCCATCACCGCCGACTGGTCCACTGGAAATAAGAACAGTTAACAATAACATTGTAATGACGTCTTGGGGTACACCGGAATGGGACGGCGGAGCGCCGCTTCTGGGATACAACATCGCCATCCGAGATGTCACTAAGACGATGTGGATGGAAGTCGGAAAAGTGGACGCGAATATGTTAAAGTTCAACATCAGAGATCTGAACGATAACCACACTTACATGATAAGGATATTCGCACGTAACGAGATCGGTATAAGCGAACCATTGGAGTCAGATGAGCCTTTCAAAGTTATTCCTGGAGAAGGTAATATACAATTTATTGAAACACAATTTGTAATAGGATGTAGTGTAGTCCTAGTTGTAGTGAAAAGGTCTTAAATGCTTGTGAAGTCCCCCAATCCGCAGTTGGCCAGCGTGGTGGACTATGGCCTTTACCCTTTTCGCTTGAGAAGAGACCCGAGTCCAATAGTGGTACAGTTGGTGCATATTGAGTATACTTTTTTCTTCGAGAGTTTGAATGTGTATGAAATTATTTTAGATTCTCATGCTGATGAGGAGCCTGGCGAGCATACAGAGGCAACGGAGCCAACGTCATTCAGCACCCAGACGACTACCTCGTGGATGAGGGAGCACAATATGGACGCAGACATCCGCTCATACGCCCGGGGCTCGCTGTTGCGACGCGACGAATACTTCTTTAGAATATGGCATTACGCTAAACAACTGTTCAAATAACGCGACGCAACGCAACGCACCAACTCTAACCTGTGATATTAAACCACAAAATATTTATTGTTCATAGTACGCGGATAGTACATAACTTGTCTATACGTAACAAACGTCGACATGTAATTACTGTTTAATAATTTTTTTATATGGCGATTTAAATAATCGTCAGTGAATTATTTATTTTAGTTGTAAGAATATTTATTTATTTAAATGCATGCCTTATTTGAGCCTCGTCTGATATTAATGGGAGACGTATTAAATATAGGTGCAAAATATTTATTCGACAAATCAGGCGAGACCCAAATAAGCAATTTACACATAATTATATTTAATATAAATGAACAAAAGTGATTTGTTTTTATTTATCTTGACCACCATTCAATAACTAACTACCTCTTATAACTAACTAGCGGACCCGGCAAACTTCGT
>DWOF01000371.1:0-10647 GCA_018250795.1 Clito sp. Burns02 | reverse complement strand
CCAGTAGTTCCTGAGATTAGCGCGTTCAAACAAACAAACAAACAAACTCTTCAGCTTTATAATATTAGTATAGATGTACGGAATACCAAATGGATTGACTCATTCAAACCGTACGTCGGAGGTACTCACTACGAATAAAATAGCCAACAAATTTCCACATGAAATGGACCGAATACGTCTACTGTAGCCAAACATTCGAGCAGTGAAGCCCAAATGCAATGTTTGCTTCTCTATCAAACATATCCAGGCTACCAAAACCATACTGACCTCTAGGATATCGAATATTCTTTTGTTCATAAACTTAACCCTGGATTTATAGGCTCGATTGAATTTGTACTAACCATTTACGGTCATGCGAAATGTACAATGCTTTAAGTCGTAGTTAATAGAAATTTAGTTACATTGCATTTACTCGTAAAATATATATAGAAAGAATAAAATTACACAAACTAACAATATGTAGGTATAGTTTAACAAAATGACTCTAAAACTCAGTTAAAGGATAATTAAAGTGTATGTTCCCTGGAATGAAAATTTTAAAACGTCCCACAAAACTTTCCAGAGGAACATTATTAAGGTCTCGTTAGTGCTATTAACTCTTTTATCGTCTCTAAAATATAACTTTATTACAATTACTCCCTCGTGCAATGTTTTTCGCCATTTTATTCATAAGTTTGCATTCCATGTTGACTGTGAAAAACAGTTTTTATTGCACTTGTTTGTCGCATAGTTTTTATAGTTCTGTGGTTTGTACAGACCATTTATTTTTAAGCTGCATTTGCACCTACCTAAAAAAACATAGGTGATACGAAAACTTTAAGAAAAAATATTCTAAAGAAAACTGCTAACTAACAGTACGTAATCTTTAGTTAATGGTAGGTATATGCAGTAATTATCTAGTATCCTGAGTAAAGTTAAACTTACGTGAAATAAGAAGACTTTGACTTTTGAACAACAAAGTACAGTATACTTGCAGTTTCCTCAAGTAAGTTCGAATACTTATAGTTTGTATTTTGATACGAGTAGCGTTAAAATTATTTAGATCAATTAGTTATTGGGTCTACACATAACATTACAATTTCTAGAATTTAATTATAAATAGGGAATGTTATATCTGTACATAGTTTCTCAAACTCGGCTATACGTTTCCTGGGTCAACCGTGGCGTTTGCTAAACGGTTTCAACTAGGTCATCTCTATTCTGCTACAAGCTTTTGTTTAATATCATTAAACTAGAGCTGAAGTGCTTAAGTGGTTTGGACAATACAATATTGAGGGCTTTCAAATACCTACCTGCCTACCTTAAGCTTTTACAAAAATATTTTTATATTTTTTATCCCATAGTTTTTAACGTTGTATTCGTCTATCACAATGACTGATACACACTGTTTTTTTTCCTAAATTATTATTTTGGGTGGTAATTTCTTCTCCATATTATTCTTGACATAACCCTTGTATGACATACTCTTGAATTGTCTTTAGATAGTGTAACGATACGATTACGACACGCTCTTGTCCCTCAACTAATTTAAAGAGCAGTGACCGCCTCCTAACGTCTGCAAACAAGCCGGACCCTAGAATAAATCTAAAGGAAGATTCTCTCACAGTTATGCCAGAGGTCTTAACAACTGTCGTAATACAGGACTATGGTTAACGAAGCCACATAAGTTTTAAGTGGCCTCGGGGGCTCCAAGTTTCCGACGGCCGTTTATCCTCCAAAACAAAGTTATTTGTTAGAGCATCCACCTAAAATGTTGTTGATGCTTACACAACTTTGATGGCGAGTTGTAAAGCGAAGTAGCTTTCATGAAACGGATACGGAATCAAAGGGAGCGCTGAATGCGAAATAAAACGGTTTATGGAGATATTTCGAATGAATCTGTATTTACCCTTTCGTTTTGTTCAAGAAGTCGCAGAAGTAGAGTAAAATTTTATCGTTGGAGTTCATAATCTTATACTTTACGACTAAATTGCTCTAAGATAACTATATTCATAAAATCCCTTAACTATTAGGCTTTAGCCGCTTACTTGATACCAATCTCCGTTCTTCATAATACACTCTGATAAATTCTAAATTCTAAATGTTCTAATTCTAAATATTATATGTGTACAAACAGAAAATGAAACACAAAGGCAAAGCTTTTTCACTTGAACAATTTCCTGCTGCAAAAATATGATTTTATATCGAGGCGGAACTAAATAACGAAGTTACGAACTCGTACTTACATTAAAGTTAACGCGCGAAGGGAGTTCAGTTCTAAATAACTTGGAAATATACTTGTTTAGTTTGAGACTTGTCCACGGTTCTACAACTTTCTCACCTGTTTCCTTACTGATATGAGTAAATAGTGTGATCATGTATCCTATTTTAACAAGACTATCTCGTTGTCCACTTTTGCCTTTTAAATAAAGCCGTGTAGCAATCGTTATAGTTTTTATAATATTTTAAAATGATTCTGAGAAAAAAATCAGCTGAAGCTAAACTTCTTAAGTACATTTAAATGCGCCTCAAAAGCTACTCTCAAATTGAGAACAAAAATTGCATCTCGCAAATTTAGTGCTGCAGCTTATTAGAATTTACAATTCCGCTGAATCAGCGAGAGCAAGAGACTTCATTTTCATTGAAAAATATTAAAACGCCAAATGGCAGCAGGAACCGAATACCCAATGAAATGCAGCCAACCAGAAAATTGATTCCTGTGGCACATATCATTTCCATTTATGAAGATTAACGCCACCGCTCCTACCTTTATAACTGCTCCTATTGCTTTTCGTTTAACATTAATCATGCGTTCAATTATACGAATGACAAGGGATAGGATTATGTTGTAATACAAAAGGCATGACATGATTTTTCGTTTAAAATTTATAGTTCTCCTGTGCTATATTTCAGATCATTTTCAAAGCCTTTTATTATCAAACATACCTGAAAAATTAATTATTAACTTAATCGTTCTTACTCCCCAAACTGTCCTTACTTTGAAAGGATTCCATCGAATCGATCAAAGTTCGGTTGAGGGCAAATTAGAGAACTTGATACAAAGTATAACTTGTACGACCTCAGCGCATTGTGTCCGATGGATGTGAAATTCGAAGGATTCTCACTGAGACGTACTTTCATTCAGATTCTCGGGAATAGTTTTGAGGCTTCCATTCAGCGGCGTTCAAGCATTCGTACAGATTTCCAAAAGGATAAATAGTTAACCTTAAACAAGGTTTTATTAGATGTTTCGAAATTGGAATTATTGAGAATAGTTATTTGAATACTTGCTATTGAAGACGATATTGTATTGAAGAATACAAGGACAGATAGAAATGCCAATCAAAATCGAATAGTTACGGCCTCAATTTAAACTTCGGATTGGTTAAATTTTTTCCTGCATAAATATATTGGATGGTCTCAATTTACTTAAGACATCGTCCTACCGTTAAACTATGGCGGGATATTATAATATTGAAGTACTTTGTGAAACGGCAAAGTATGATAATGGAACGGCTAGGAATAAAATGAATAATAAAATTGTAGACGGAAATGACTAACTGAGTGTATCAATTTACTTAACAATCGTACCTTTTTGTTTATTTGATATGCTTATAGAGATTAGCTTTCGAGCCATGCGAGTTAATATTGCTGCATTGGACAATGGACATCAAACATACGAGTGGTTCGTCATAGCCGGTACAAATCCCAGTACTGTAGGTACAATACAACAAAAGCTTCGCTTCCTACCTGTACATTGTCGAACGTACTCCCTTAGCCAGTAATTAATTAACATCCGTCGAGAGGCTGCAGAGTACCCTGTACCCCTACACAATGTGAGCCGATCTCTATACAGACGCCCCTTCGATTTCAATCTACCTAATAGTTAGTAAGCTGATGTTACCTATAATACTACTTTTAGTAGCAGCAGTTTTATTTTATTCTACTAAAATAAAGATACGCGTAGCCTGCGACTTTGAATGAAATAGGTTCTAAGTATCCCTGGGATAATGATTATACCCCGCGTTACTTAAACACAAAATAATTGTTAAACGTCAGTATGAGTAAAGTGAGCTTCCATATCATTATTAATTAACTTTAACAAGAAATTAAAATTGTAAATTACATCGCATTTCAGATTACTTGACGAAATGTTAAATGAATACTGTACCGCGTAGCAACCTCACATGCGTCGATGATAAACCATTTGTCCAGAAAATTGGATTCCCCCACCGAGGTTAATTAAAATCATTGCAAGCATAGTCCAATTGCGTAATTAATCTTTGATAAACAATACATTCGGATGCAGCAATAAACTTGAACGCGGTAGCCAAATGCCGGATAATGGAAATATACTCGAAATAGTTCAATTACTAGTTGGCGCGGCCAATCATGTTGTTTCCACAGAATTACGTGCCGTTTATGTAAGCTGAGCAAAGCAATGGATACTTTAATGAGTGCTTTAAGAGAAATTAAAGACTTAATTAGGTGTCTTGGGTGTGTTATTAAGACTGTATTATTATTGTTATCTGTAGTATTATTACGGTAGTCAAGCAAGGCTTAAACTACTGTAGTGACCCTGCTTATAAGCTGCATAACCAAAAATTAATTATGGTGTAGTATGACAATATACAATATGTCGGTTAGGGGAGGCCTATGTCCAGCAGTGGACAGCAAAGGGCTGAAAGAAGAAGATGACAATATACACTTTACATAGCTACGAGTACCTACATAAACACTACGAGTACAATATACGTCTCAAATCGAAGATATATCGAGACGAAATACCTACGAGTAAACAGTCTCACCAAATAATGATTTAAGGTTCTCGATATATAGGTATGGATTGTATTCAGTTTCAAATATATTCCAATAAATATTCCACTACAAGGATTTATTACTGTTCGCAGAACATAATTTTTTCACGAATGGATCTCAAAATATACATATAAATACGAGTATTCTTTGTCGTTGGGCGGTCATAAAATAGTTTGCGTTGATCATAAGTCAACCATGAACGATGTATAATACTCGTAATAACATGTATTTGTATATACGAGAAGCGGATAATATACACTAGGGATGTACTGTTACATTTCACAATTTCATAAAAGTATTATTATGCCGTAAATGCAGCGTATATTGGAGTATGAAAAGGGGGTGATAAACAGGGTGATGTAATTTCGCTGTTAGGGTCTGGAAGTACAAGTAACTTTGAGGAGCGTACTGGCTACTATAACAAAGGAGTTACGCAATATGGCAAAACAAGGGCGAATATTTTAATAAAGCCCTTAATATGTATTCGCTGAATAAGTTATGTTTTCACGAGGAAAACGACGGACAGCTTGATTGCGCCTGTCCAGAACTTAATTACTGCTTCTAATTTATATTTAGCAAAGTTATTTTGTAAAGTGCATATTGCTTGTACAATTTTATTGTATTCTTACAACTTTTTATAAATGTAGGTACTATTTTAATACAAGTGTGCCTATCCACTTGTATTCGAGTCTCGTTCTGTATCTTTATCAAGGAAAATTACAAAGAAAACCTCGTACTGAATAACATTGTAAAATTTTGTAACAATGAAATTTAAGATTTCATAACAAGAAGTTACGACGTAAGAACACTGTATTACATTCAATGCACGATTCTCGCGCTCGTACATAAAATTGCAATAGCAAACTTTGGAGAGTTCAGTGAAATAAGGGGCTGGTACAAAATGGGCACCAACTGGCGTAGTAACTACGTTTTGTAGGATATAAGAACCTGAAGCTTTTCATACCTGCAAAAACGGATGATAGATTTTTATGACCATCAAGTCATACTTTATGTATTACTTAACATCTAACATCGCTTTTGGAGCACGCTGTTTAATAGGTACCTAACCTCGTAAAATACCAATAGGCATTGAAGGGCTATTTGCCTTTTACATTGTTAGGTGACTTTACTATTCATATTTTATTCAAAACAACGTCTGGAGTATTACAGTCAAATAACGAAGGACGCAATTTACCTTTAAAATTATTTAGTCTTTCTAATATTCATGAGAACCTTAGATAAAACTCTACAAAAGCTTTACGGATTTAATAAAATATTTTCCTGTCGACATTCTTGTGCAAAACATCAAAAAGAAACTCGTCTCTCCAGCAACATTTTAAATACCAAAAATTTACTCGCGAATATAAGAGACGTCTCCACCTTTATCCTGCTGAGGAAATATGTCAGCACACGAATATTCGAAATTAAACGCGACGAAGGTTTAGTCCCTGAAATCTAGATTTAATGCAAAGTTTACAGTAGTTTACAACTCCTAAGGGAATGAAAAATTCGCAATATAAATTTCTACTCGTTCGAATCACCAAGTTAGGTCTTAATACTAGACGCAAGTTGAAGTATTTACATCTGTAGCATAATAATCAATCAGAATGCCGAGTAACGTGTCCTCTGTTTTGTATTCCATAAAACAACTCTATAAGAATATAACAACGCGATAAATGACAAATGGTGGCATGAATTTCGCTGGCTGTCGGATGTCCCTCGTTCGTCATTGTCAAAATGTGCCACAAAAGGCAAGCAGGTTTTATGTGCAAAGTTAATTCGTTACTCATAAATTTTACTCAGAGCTGAGTATAAAATTTAACACATAGCTCGAAATTGCCGTAAAATGTTTCAGTATAGAGATTTGTGCCTGTCTGCTCTACATTCGGGGCTTCGAGCTCAAATATTAATGGTGTACATTTATTTAACTGGTTAGGTCAATACAAACGTACGATTAGCTTTGAATAGGTTAGAGGCATTACGTTACGTAAGTTTTAAATTATACTACTTTCCGATGCTCGTCGATAAATCTATACGAACTGAAATTTCAATTCCAATATCGATTAATTCGATGACATACATAAGCGTGTCTTGTAAAAGTAGTCATAAGGTCGTGTGACCGTGAAATTATTATTCTGTCTAGCACTCGGGTGCTTCTTAACACAGTCGTACGTAATTTCGATACAAATGGAAAATCAATAAAAAATGAGGTTACCTATGTCACGAATCTCCGAACGATCGAGGATCACACGTTCCTAGGGACATTTAGATAGATACGATTACACAGCGACCTGTGTAAGGAGAGCGAAATAAATTTTTGATTACGGTCTTAGCTTCATTGGTATTCTTCGGAGGGGCTACCGATACGACCTTCAGCCGGTCTGCACTTACCAGTAATTTACAGTTTAATTACTGGAGCTGTGGGTCGGGACGGGCCGAAACGCTTCGCCAAATTTATGCGGCAGCCGTCAGATAACAAACGGTTTTTAATCATATTCCCAATCTGTTAGACTGGTTTCGTAAGAAGGCTATTTGGGAAATTTCGGGCGTTTGCGTATACTAACTTTGTAAATAATTTTTATTGCATACATTTCATTCTTCATTATTTTAAAGGCCTGTAAAGTAGCAATGAAGCCATTTACGGTCTCACAGTAAGTCTATGTTGGGTCCTGTTTGAGAATGGATATCTGTGACGATAGTCTACTGTAATTATTATGACCAGTTATTCCTTCGAAAAAAAAGCTAAGAGTCATCGAATAGAACACTCAATAGGTACTTCACCGCCTAATTTTCAATGAAAATTCTTTCCAAATATTTGTATTCCGATAGACTTCGGCTTGTTTAAAAAACACTTTTTTCATCGACCTTTTCCAGTCTCGAGGGTTATTTTTTCAGTATTCCTCTACTTCACCTTCACAGTCGTTAGGCCAACGTGTACGCTAGAGCACATTTAAATTTCAACTACTTTTGAAAGGCCACAACTCAGTTTTCAAAGTTGGCGCTAACGAAACGCAAATCGTTTATTTCTCAAGCTTTGACCTCCGCAAATGAGGATTTCTAACACAAGTGGCGTTCGGATCGCGCAATTTTTTTTTCTTTGACATTGACCTACCTTGTATACCTACTTCTTACCTAGCTTAGCTCTCTATTCTTCACTAAAAATCATTAAAGTAAAGTAGATCTCATATAACAGAAACCAGATACTACTCGTAATACCTGAAGATTATCTAAAACAGCGGAGGCAGCGAGTAAAGCTTAACGAATGACGTGTACTAATTGTAAGCTAGCAGCTAACTAAACGTTTGGTTTAATGCAAGACTCGTAATGCAATCCCCTAACCACGCTTAGCTCCAAAGTGGACTAGTGCTATGACAGAAATAGGTCAACTAAACTTACAAAGTGCTAAGGTGAGAATAGATTTTTAGGGTTTAGATATTAAAAGTTATTAAAAGACACGTTAGAAGGAAAACATTTCAAAATATTGAAAATAAATACACTGATACGTATATCTCCTGCATTATTCAGTAATTATTTTATTAATTAATAAATTAATTATATCCATACAGATGGAAAACCTAGTTAAGCATTTGTGGAGCTTATTTCTAACCTAATTAAAAAGTACTTCAACGAATGCAGTATAAATCTAAATAAAATATTAAGCTTTGATTATCAAATGCAAATCTCAGTAACGTTCGAGTATGTTGCGCAAACTTGCTCAAACTAAATAAATAAGTTTTTACCAAGAAAGTTCTTTATAACGTGAAAATACTCTGCCTCATACGAGTAGAGCCAATTAAAATACACCCACTCTCTTTGGCTTGCTTGCTCCACTTTTTATTTAAGCTACTTTAATTTACGTGTGTTCATGAAACATCCACCTGAAAATCCACTAATTTACATGTCTACGAGCTACGCGAAAGTTAGGTTTACCTCCGTAAAGGACTGGTCGTACCAGTTACGAATGACGAATAAGTCGAGATATTTGAATATAACACAATGATGGTGCGAACACAAAGGTGATCTTTTCATTGTTCTAGAAATAGTCTTTCTATGAAATGAATTACATTTAGTAGAATTAGGTACTACTTGTACGCATTTGACAATATTCGTCTCAACGATGTTGAGAGTGGAATTTCTTGGAGTTACTCGTATTCTTTGAAATGTATCCTACAAGAAGACCATCGCTGAAAATCAAAGCAATGATTGTTTAATACAAGTAAGAGATAAAACAAAGTGGTATGATGATACCGCGTCCTGAGCTTAATAGTAGTAGAATCTTTCATATATGTATTTCATATTTGAACAGCTTTTGGTGTGGCAAGTCGGTACTTCTTCACGTTGGCGAACGCTTAATTATTTCTATGTAAATGTATGAATTATTAAAGTAAAGAATATTTGAGAGGAAAATATGCTTCCAGCGTTCTACTTTTTCGAATGTGCAGATACTCGTAGATGAAGATAAGTGCAGTTTCAAATTAAGCTTAAGATCTGTTTATTTTTGCGCTTGAACTAATATTTCGGTCATTAAATATGAATTAAAAATTGTAATAAAATGTTTTTGTACATGCTTACGCTCAAGCATTACATATTTACTTTACATCAAAACGCAGTAAAACACGTCTTTGATTTTCCTGTTCCAAACTTCAAATAAAGATTTTTTTTCTTTGACGCTCAATAGCAAATGAACATACGAAAGCTATAAAACATGTCTCAAAAAGCTTTGAACTTAATAGCTGAATTATTTGCATAACGTTGAACATATTTTTAAATTATTTACATAAGTAACATACGAGTAGCTTTGAAGCATTTTATGTGTGACACCTTAAGACCCACTTAATGAATAGTAGCCAAAACTGTTCACCTCAAACATCAAGCGAATATAATGGAGCCTTTCCACCGAGCGATGTTTGAATCGAGTAAAAACTCTGTGAAATCCAGGATCGTTCACTGTTCACGTTCCATTTTCCAGTTCAGTCTAGACATTTTTATTGCAGCAGCCACATCACGGTGTTTTACTTCGATACTATGAAAATAAAAGAGGGATGAGCTTCAGTTCTAGTAAAATCAAGTTTATGTTCGGGAAGTTTGCTAGTAGGAAATTAAATGAGAAAGGGCGTTAGGTATATTAAGCTTGCACCGCGCGACGTTGAAGGATCGTCTCCAATAAGTCTCGTTTCGCATTCTACGCGATTGTCCCGTCCGTCAATGTCGAGTCCAACCTCCCTGTCGTAGCCAATAACACCGCTCCCGCGACAACCCGCTACCACATTAACCATCCCAAACTAATAACCCTCTATGCTCTCCGCATTTTAAGTTTCAGGTTGATTTATCACGTGCCATGTCAGCGCGTAAGTGCTACGAACTGCTACGATATTAGTCTACGGCGTCGTAGATACAAAGAAAACAGGAAGTCAATCTAGCCATCCATTATTCATGGCGGTTAAAACGTTATTGTTGTTTTTCCCTCATACCTTCGCCGTGTAATTTCTTTACTCCCTTTCATTCATTTACATACCTCTTTGTGCACGGATAATAACAACGATTATTAAAAGAAACATCGCAGTGTTTTGCGTGGGCTGTAATTGCTTTGTTTTTGAACCATTTTCACAGAAAACCACTAAATCATTTTTAGTAAAGGAAATTACCACCAGACAATTTTCAAACCTAAACCTAACTTATTATATTAGAATTTATTAAAACTTTTTAACAGTGAAAGGTAGAAAGTCCAATTAAAATAGACAACAAATAGTACAGGAAATGAAGCGTTGAACCTCAAATTTCATAAAAATCACCCTAAAGGAAGTTAGTAAGAACCTCATGTCAATTTTATTAGGAAATACGCTGATCATC
>DWOF01000370.1:0-10651 GCA_018250795.1 Clito sp. Burns02 | reverse complement strand
CATTATGGTAACCTCTGTAATATTTAATAAATATTTTCTGAGGTAAATGGTAAGGTTCATACAAATCAGACACAGAGAAATTGTAAATCTAAGAAATCTCATCTCCTTTGTCTCTACGAATTTCTGTTCTAATGGCTTACGTAATTCAATGTCTATACACATCACTAACACACCGCCTAACTACTTTTGTTTTGTAAGTGGAACGCGACAAGAAATATCAATAAGAAGCTGTGGATCCCAGGAACGTTCCGACGGTTAATTAGTGCTAAATTAGTTGTGAGAGAAACATACAGTACAATTCGTGTATTGAAAATTTTCTTTCGAGGAAATTAAGGAAAGGAAGAAAATACATTTAACCTGTTCCTTTATTTATTTTTTATTTATTTAATAATTTGTACAATTATGAAAATTACAATATATATCTTAAGTAATATTAGCTGTACAGGGCCCACTTTTTACAAATCTTTGGCCTAGGCTTTGATATGCGTTCTAATGGTTAGGTTAATCTGAATGGCCCTGAATGGCCCAACAGTGGGAAGTTATGTACGGATTATGGTTGATGACATTGGCAAAAAAACAACAAGTAGGCGTAAATACATTTTGTATCTTTCTACTTTTTGCCCTAAAGTTGGCGGAACTTTCCCGAGATTTTACTTTCACACAAAAGGTGTTCGCTTCATAAATCTCTATAAAAGAATAACATAAAACTTTATGCTTAACCATTATTATAAATCATCGGTAGGTATTGATATCCCGTTCCGCGCAATATAGTTGATCTTTTACTTATCTTGGAAAAGTTTGCAGACTACAGTATAATGGAATAATCTGTCAATAAGTTTATTTTTTATTCAATATTTAGATTTAGGAACGCTTTGTCAATACTATTCTATTGTTCTCGTACCATACCTAAATGAATCCTTACTACGTTTATGCCAAATATAAATTTTATTTGAAATCTGCTTTTACAAATGGAAAATGTTCAACAATAGGCCAATTATCGGTTAAGTCCGTGTAACAAATAAAACGAAAAATTTTCCTGCTTATTTGTGCAATAGCAATACAATTGTATACACAGAGGTATTTTCATTCCCGAGATTTATTTAACAAGCTGGGAATTCTTACTCGTCCATTTTGCTTTGTGATATTTGTGTTGTTGTTCTTAAAGTTTTATTCCCTTTGTCCGTTCGTATCCGGATCACAAGAAGATTCCAGTCTCTATCTGGACTAAATTATTTTTATAAATTTCAGCTACATTTATTCGAGCTTGCCTATATTTTTCTTATCCATATTACGTCTGTTATATTCCATTCAAAGATTTATAATTTTTAATACTTTCCAAATGAATTGCTTCCAATGAATGCTTGATGTTAGAAGTAGTTTTAACTCAGTAGTCCTATAGCGAGGATCGAACCCGAAAGATCTGAACCTTATGTCCTTTCTTTAACAGTTGAGCTACCACCGCTTCTAGCTTTTCATTACTTAATTAAACGCGACATCTGCCCATTTCAGAATTGTACGTGTGCTACAATAAAGCTATATTTGTTAAAGGTGTCTGGAATATCCCAGGTAGCGAATAACGGGAAAATTTTAAACAAACAGAATTATCAAAACAAACAACACCAATTCACACCCATTTACACACGAACACGTTTTATATTCTTCAGCTTTATCGACATCAAGCTCTAATCAATAATTCGTATAATTGAAGTTTGGATTCATTCATTCATTTAAATTTTTCATACACAGTTTTTGTGTTAATTGACGGCACAGCGCGGCGCGCTTATTGAGTCAATTTAAAAATATATTCAATAAATTGAGGTACAAATAGCTTTTCCGTTTGTTAAACTGATGAAATCTATAGATTTTTATGCTGAGTTAGTTACCACAGTATTTGTGAATAGAACGAATAAATACAGAACGTGTTGGTACGGCTACATATGTCTGTATGATTGCGTAGTCATTCCCTTTGATGCCGACGGTGATACGGTTCATTTAGCTCATTGCAATTAACACTGGCGTTGCTCTATAAGCTGATATTTTGTTTGACTAAATTATTCGATAGTTGCTATACCTTATTTGCATGTTACAACCTTCCCAAAAGATAATGAAACTCCTGAAAATTTCGAGACTAAATTTTTCAACGTTATAAAATATTGTACCGAGAGGAATGAGGCGGGAAATTACCGAGGACCTTACATTATCTAGCCAGAAGCAATTTGCCGAAACACAATCGGCAAATTGCTTCTAGCTTGATGGCGACTGGCAAACTTAAACACGAAGCGTTCATCTTTGACTTTCACCGCTACAATGCATCTATATACTCGTACCTAGGTCCTTCATTGTCCCAAGTATTTGCTTTGGAAGGGGGATGTTACTAACCACAGACTAGGTTACCTCAGCTACTGGGTTACTAATGACCCACTATAGCAGTTATACACTACAAATGGCAGATGATTATATAAAGGCACTAAGTAAGTCCGATAAGCACCGGGGCGGTCGGCACGATTATGGAAATAAGCGACAGGGATTATTCGTCTCGTTGAATACTGATTACCGTCCGTAATAAATATCACTTTTTGTGCGACACTTCGTTTAACTTATGCCTTTAATGTACAAACGAGTCCTTTGATAATATCAATGTCCTGCTAAATGAAATTCGATGTTATTTTACGCACAAGTAATTCTCAAATGTGATAAACAAAGGATCCAGTTTATTTGAAAAGGCGTGGTTTACGCCATACATACACGAGAAGTACGTACGATGGATCTAAGTCATCATTCAATATATTAAAAAAGCAACCTAAAATAATAAATCATAAAGTTTGCGCAGTCAGTCTGTACGTGCACAGACTTAGTTGCAAAGGTTGTTGTTCTAAAGCGATCCATCATAGATCCGCTTAAAGGACGAATAAAACCGATAGGATGAACAAAGGCTATCCTATGCACTGGAATCGTTTCAAACGGAACATCACACAGCAAAAGCAATATTGATTCATCAATAAAAAGAAAACAGCTTTGTAAAGAACGGCTCTTCAATATAGTCCGAATGTGCAATGTTTGGCGAGCTTTTGGTGCTTTCCGTTTGAAAATAATGAGTTTGAAAATTCCCTCGCATTGGAGGACTGCGAGGCGCGACTGGCAAGAGTCTCGCCATGCATATTCAAGTGTTAAAACAGGCAAACGCCTCAATGATCTTTTGCAAATGCCCGCTTTATTATCCAGTTATGAGGACTCATTCAATATAAGCAGTTGTAAAGATATACAAATCGTTTTGGGACTTCCTAATAGTAAACTGTGGCACAAATTGACCCACACTATTGGATGTTATACCTACAAATTGGTACCATTACGTAAATGTTCACGCATTTATCGAGAGTCAAACTGTTATTATTTCTGTCAGCGGATTAATTTTTCCTACTGACTTCATAAACGAAATAAAGCACTTATTTCTAGTAGGAAAATACTTGCCCTTCTCCACAAAAAATATAATATACCCGCGCTCTTAAGATGTAGTTTATGTATGCCAGAGGCATTCGCTCTTTCTTTATGGTAGCTGATGTAAAACATCAATGATTTCAATATTACGGGTAACGGGTAACCATTTCAACCAAACCGGGTATTTCTAGTAGTTTGCGTGTTTTTCCTACAAAGCTGTTTATTATTCGGTTTCTCATAGTTCAAAATTATAGTAGGAGTAGGTATTCTAAATAATCATTATTCCACACAAATGGAAAAGCTCTGTTCGAATTTCAAATATAGGAATGTCGGGGGCAGAAATAAAATTGAAATAAGCAGGTATTCCTAGAGAGACTCCGACGCGACCCCATTTACAGATTTTTTGTTCAGGTACGTGCTCAACAGACAAATAACCGATATCAAAATAATATTATTGTATCGCAAATGACAGTAGCGGCGGAGGCAATAAGAAAATCTCATTAATCGTACCTGTATGATACAACAATACATAATAAGAAATATGTTGCCGAATTATTACTTGAACTACTTTTTAGGCATTCCTATTTATTGGTTACGTAACTAAATACGTATTCATTATGTAGGTGTTACTCGAATATAGGAAGGATGCAAGAAAATTTAAATAAATATTAACACATGAAAATTGTGTCTTTAATAAGAAAAATTGTTATTATCTTAATCCATCTATACGACTCTACATTGTAGCAAACATATTATTATAACATACATTCATAAATCCCGGCGGAGCGAGGATTATCCCAGATAGCGTGTATTTAAATGGAAATTTGCATAGTTGGAAAAATGAGCACAGATTCACGGGACATTAAAAATTCGTAAACAAAAATTTTATATAACAAAACAAATAATATCGACATACTCGTACAAGACTAAACTCGACGTTTTGAATTTAGGTTCCCTATAACATAAACCCTTGCTAAAATGCGGGATTTACCCACTAAGAGGGTGAAATGGGGCTCAAAAGCTTGTTTCTAATAAGAAAAGTTCACGTCTATAACCTCGGCACTGCTTACCGGTGCTTTTAAAACTTTTTACTACAACAAAGTAGTAATATGCTTACATAGCGATCAAACGATAGAAGTCGTTCCAGAACTACCTATATACCTACCTAGTGTTCATAAGTATTACTAAAATACCAACTTAAATTGTTTACCCAAGTAAAGCCCGGTTAGTTTTAACTCTGTTTAACTTAGCACCGACTTACTTACTTACCGACCCGATAACATGAAGTTCTAACTAACCTAACTATTCGTGCGGGTAATTTAGCGGAAGGAAACTGGTAGTTGAAATCGGTCTAATCGTAAGTTATTTTGGAATACCAATTTATTTTGATAAGTCGATAAACCTTTTGTAAATCTATTAGGTGGTTAATCGTTACGATATTACGGTGTTAAGTTTAGCCGATATGTTATTTAATAGCATGTAGAGTTTCATCAAAATACGTGCCATCCCTCCATCATCATAAACAAAATTTCACATTATAATTTATAGTAAGGCCAATAACAATAAGCACCCTAATTAAAAATGAACGATATGTGCCGAGGCAAATAACATAATCCTTACGTGAATTAAGTATTAACATAAAGGATTCGAGTTTAACTCATGAACAAAGTTTTCCATTTCCTTTATGTTTCTGTTTACGGAAGTAATACAATTTAACGTAACTCCACGCAACAAAGCTACACTCAGACCCTGAGGCGGAGACCGCACCATGACTGCTACACCATTGTGAACATTATGAGGATATCTCAGCCTTAAGTTTCATAATATTTCCCTTTACCAAAGAACACTTGATTTTACACGCATTTTTAGTTTAAAAATGATGTCTGTACCCTTAGTACGCGTTTCATCGAATGTCAAATACGTTCATCGACACTCAAAATCCATATTGCCAACATAGATACATTGTATGTAAATGTATGAGGTCCTCGCAATGTCTCTATGCTGGCAGTACTGATTTCGAGTGACGATGAACGTATTTGACATTCGATGAAACTCGTACTGAGGGCACTGTATAAACAATTGGAAACCAAGGTTGAAAAATTTCTTGTTACTAAATACCATAGATACCTGAAACAGTTCTTGCCCCTCCGAGACGCCGTTGAAAACAGACGCGAATAATTAAATAATATTTTCCGTCCGGGGGAAAAAATTAGAGCAACAGTAATTAGCACTTGGATAATAATTTTCCGTGACGTGCCAAATTTGATAAGGAGTGAAAAGCGTAATTATTAATTGCCTACTGCTTATAATATAATTCGGTGAATGTTACTCGTATTTAAATTCTACTAGCGTACAGGTGAAATTTCTTTAGGAAGAAGCTTAATTAGTGGTTTATTTTATACCTGTAATATTTGTTGCGGAGGGAACATTTTTCAGTAAACCTGGGCTCTAAGAGTAGTGACTGTGACTTGCATTCGTAAGCATCTAATTACGTAAAGCAACGCATACAAACTTAACAGTTTAATAAAGCTTTCACATACTTTATTATTCTTCTTTTCATCGCTTACTTAAAAAAACGCTAAGCTTAAAGCTAAGTGTTAAACTGTGTGCGAGTATCAACAGAGCGCTATTACGCTACATCTACAATGAGACGGATATTAAGGCTTTTTTCTAAAGCCTAGCAAGAGTTCTTGGCTGAGCCTGACATAATGAATACAGCGAGTACCTCGTCGCTTGAAACAGCGGCAATACTGTATCAACTTTTAATGATTCTACAAGTACTTGGCGAGATATAATGACTACCTATTGTACCAATCGTTTCAAGAACCTTCAGTTAGTTTCTTATAAAAACTAGTAACAACTTTACCCCGTTCTATATCCTACAAAGTAACCTCAATGTTACGTACGTAACTACTTGTAGTTTGTTAGAGAATATGATTGGACGAGGTGAGAATACAGTGATTTTGCAAACACGGGAAGTTGACAATTGAGCACTCTGTTCTCGTGTACTTTGCACAGGGACATCTGCTTCTTCCGTTGCTGGAATTTTATTTAAATTCAAAAGTGTACTCGTATTTCGCGATGAATATTCTTTAACCCACATGTCACAGAATTTACATGAGCGACACTCAAAGACGATCTTAAATATGTATTTAGCTTACAAAATATAGTTTATATTTATATTGACCATCTAAATTCTAGACTTATAAGTAAAATTACTTAAGTTGCTCACACGTGCACAGTGAATTATCATGAGTGAAATGTTAGACAAGAGGAGGAATATGTGTAAGAGTCGTCTAGATTATAAAGGCCTCACGTAGAACCCAGAGTGTAAATAAATAAACGGCTAAAACAAGATATATTAACGCAAACACATTTCATAGCAGTCTTGACATAAATGTTGTTTAGTGCTACAATAAATTAGCTTTAAGGCGTCGTTGAGGGCACTGCCCATTACAAAAGTTTACCTTCGATAGGCCCGAGATGTTGGAAGTACGATTTAGGTTCTATAAATTGAGATAAACACTTGAAGTTCAGTAAAGGAAATAGCCAATGAATTCCCTTTGAATAAAATTTCATTTTAAATTAAGAGAAAAATACTCGTAGTCCACAGTACAGAAACTACAGTATTAGAATCACGTAGTCGAAAGTTATAACATTTTTGTTCTAACAAATCCCGTAGACGAGCACGTGCTTAGTAGACGAGAAAAGCACTCACTAGAACACAACTTCGCAACCAGACTTGTGTCAATTGTTGCAATCAAATGCAAAGTTTCGTGCGGCCGCTTTACAATACTCGCGACAGGTAAGCACAGTAAGCAAGGCTCTACAAAGCACTGCCATGTATGTTCAGCTCTTCACCCACGTACACGTATGTCGTATATTCCACTACATAACGAGTATGAAACATGCCGTCATACTGAGAACGTACCGTTTGTAGTCTGAACAAACACCCTACACCCGATGTGATTTTACAGGAAGTTTATTTCGCTCCCCGCATTTCTAATCGGTTTTTGGATTTATAACGTTGTATACAAAAACTCTAAAAATGTTAGCTTTTAGTACTCGTGTATTTTGGTTCATTGAAACTAGCTTTAACTCGAGAAAATGTTAGCATGGAATCTAAAATACAAGCGCTCAGTAACTGAAAAATCTGTGTCAATTTTTTGTAAGGCAGACATCCAATTACATATAGGTTCGTACCTATACGTAATTTGTACCAAGTATCTCGTAACATTGCCGTAACTGTTTTGGGTTAACCTATTGACCCCGGGAAAACGAGTCACCTAAACTTTACAACAGCAGAGTTTTAATGGGATTTTACCTCCGACACGACACCTCGGAGTAGTGATACTCGTACCTCTCTGTGACTGTTATCTATCGGCAATTTCTATAGTTCGTGAGAACGGAGCGATCGTGATGTCGAAAGTTTCATAACACGATGTAAGATTTTCAGCAAAACTAAGTATAACGTGTTCTTTGAAACAATAGCACGTTTACGTATTTCTTTTTATTTCATTCATATCGTACTCGTATTTCATTACTGAGTCAATTCTTAATATTTGGTCCGAATAAACAAGGGAGATTTCATGCATGCCAAATTTTAATTTGTACCGTTTTTATTATTCTTTCTTTTATTTAGCGCGTTTATTAAACATTTTTGATTACGTGGTTTCATAAATCTTTAAAGATGACATCTTGAAGATTAAAGTGCTTTCATTAGAAGGGCAGATACACAATTGTACAAAGAAAGAAAATTTATTCAATATTTAAATAATGTAAGATTTCCTCCTCGACGTTATTTACGAATTTCTGAGAAAGTGTAGGCAAGAAATAGGAATATAAATTAAGCAACTATAAGCTTGGGTTTATCTCGAAAATCTTTTTGTATCCCTTGCATGTATCTAATAGGTTTTCAATTTGATTGTATATTTCCTTCTGTTACCTCAGAACTCCTTGCTTGTATAATAACTGATTTAACCATATTTTTATTGTATTTAATTTTAATTTCTGTAACGTACAACACTGTATCGTCCAAATCCACCCCTATCTTTATGTCGTTATAATTATATTAGGACAGTATCCCGGCGACAGTACCGCACAAGAATATACAAAATTCATGTTTTTCATTCTATTCAGCACCACGTGGAAAGTGAGTGAACTGGCGTATACAACATTACTGGGGACGGTTTAGGGCATCTAATACATAATTCAACTGTCATGAGACGCCTGTCAGATATGGCCGACTGCTCTGAATTGGAAGTTCTCGCTCAGCTTCGCGTAGGTATATTCACATTATTTACTCTAATAACTTTTGGCAAGCAATGTTTTTGGAACCCAATTCTTTTAAAAAAATATCATTATGTTATCATTTCAGTATGCAGTGTTCACATTCGGGCACATTTGCTGTTTATTAAACTTTAAACCTTTCTATCAATCTACAATTAAAGGTCAATTAGGATCAATGTTGATTCAAGCAAAAAATTTATAATAGTTAAATATCTTTTTAGAATATAATTTAAATTTAAGTTTTTTTCTTTATAAGAGAACAATTTTCATAAGTCCATGTTGAAACTGCTTTCAATGTAACTTATACCTATACATATTTATGGATATGAAAGTACTAGACATTACTCACTCACAAAATTTGGGGTAGTGCCGACGGTTAAGGGCATCACGTACATAATTCATTCCCCATGAGACGCTTGTCACATGTGGCACCACGCTAAGATTTTACAATTTACGCTCCTGTATCTATATCAACTGATACAATTATAACAATTCTAAATCATAAATTAAGCGTTTTAATCTCAGGTTTCAAGATAGCTAGTTGGTACCTAAGTAGCGTATGGTATAAAATTTATTACGAAACTCCGAAACAAAAACGACAAGAATAGATAAAACTGCTCATAAATAAAGATCCTTTGGACAAGGGCTAAGAAAAACATACTATAAACTCATTTTTTCGTAGGTTTTTTGTAAAGTACAATTACGAGTGCGATATAGGGATTCGTTTCGGGATTCCTAATACATTATTCAGTCAAGGCTGTCAGATACTCGCAGACTACCTGACATTAAAATTTTGCCTGTTAGCTCAACAATATCTTATAACATCCATCCAATTTTAATAAAACTATACCTACGTCAAATAAGCAAACTTAAATATTTTAATGATGTAAAAGTTTTATTAAACCAATTACCTAAGTAAGCAATTAAGTATATCATTCGTAGGCATTTCTCGTAAGTAAAAATCGGTTAAAAATGTATAATGCGTGAAAGTACATTTTCATGAAGGAGACGTCACCAATACTGCCTACATTAAACTTAACGATACAAAAATAAGGTTTGGACAAGTGCTGACATTCCATCCGATGAAACGATCGGTGTCTTTATAACGCCATAAAATTACATAGCCGAATCGTTTTGATTGGCTTGCCAATACTTTATGACGGCTCCTCAATGGCTTAAATCAATTTAATTATGTAGAAACACCACGAAAATAATGTGGAAATCTTATACGTCAGTAGGTATATAATATTTAATTTGACGACGTAATGGTGTAATAAATTATTTTATATCAGGAACCTCAGATCCTATATTTTTTACCATATGTAAAGTGGTAGCTACCGTGGTCGTTTTGATTACCTGATACTCATAAGTAACTTAGCTTTAACTTAGAGCTTTTACGTAGGTAGATATAACCATTTATCTACCGTAACAATGAACCTGAGTAAGCCATGTTTTAATCTTGAACAAACAAGTTACAAGACTTACGAGAACACTTTAGGCCGTTTAATGATCTTTTTCGTATTCGGCAGGAGACTTGTAGTGTACTTATTTAGAGACGTGACGTAGTAACTTTAATGAGAACGAGCGGCAAGGCTAGCACCCGCCGGAATATTCACGACCTAAATACTAATAACTATCATAAAATCGACGCCGCGATGCCTATCATTACCAATCAGTGTAAGAGTACCTATCTTAAATGAATTTCTTGTTTTATTTTAACTATTTAATACCTATTGCTTAAAACGTTTAAGTAGAAAACGATAAGCCTTGATATAAGCGGTATCTGTTAATTATAATAATGAGCAATTTAAAAGTTTGATATCAAAAGGGAACCTATTAAACGTGCACTTTTATAAAAGAGATGGCTAAATGACTGCCCCAGAGATGTATAAGAATTTCATATTGACTGTTAATTTTTAAATATTCG
>DWOF01000369.1:0-10672 GCA_018250795.1 Clito sp. Burns02 | reverse complement strand
AGTATTATTGCCTTTATATTTAAAGTTTTACTAATTCAATAAAAAAATTACGAAATGTCAATAAAATGTGAGATAAGCGTATTATTATATCGATAGGAATTTTTTTTGCTATTTACAGTTGTGCGTCAATTTAAACTGTACCATTAAGGTTCTATTATGTTACATTACATGCAGAGAGGAAAGGTATATAAGAAAAGTTTGAAACAGTCACAATATTAGTTTTTTTTTCAACCATCTTATCACTTAAATAGTTACGCGTTTAAAGCTCGTATAAATGAAAAATATATAAAAGATCGAAAAAAGAATGTCCACGAATTGGCTGTGATTTGGTGTTAAGAGTTCACGCGAATCATTTATTCATACAAATTTTATTTTCTTTCAAGCCTCTGTAATTGTCTTTTAGTATTACCATGATGTGTGAACATTTTTAATGACAAGAAAAACTGTAACACCTTCTATATTTGTATTTGTAACAAAGAAACGATTCTCTGACCAGTATTTGTAAGTTTAAAGTGTTTATTGAAGTAGGTAGGTTAACGAGTAGCTATGGAATGTGATTTGGTTCAAGATTGATATTTATTAGAGTGAATATAACATGTGATTGTATAGGTACTTTATATTTATAATACTACATTGTTAGATACTAAACATATACCTATCTAATTATAGCAAAAGTTTCGGAAAATGCGTGCTTTAAAAATTTTATGCTTTTTAGCAATTTATTAGATTAAGACGTTTGATGTATAAGAAAGAATAAATGATTAAAATATAACTACGTTTTTCATTTCCTCTGGTGTTGACGGAGGGTGGATATAAACAACTTCTGGTAAAATCTGGTAAAAAAATCGTACCTATAGTGAAAACCGCATCAAAATTGGTTCAGCGGTTTTAAACTTCAAAAGTTTTGACTCTTTATAATACTACCTACCTACCTAGAGATATACACCGCAACAGTCGTAGGTAATTAAAATGTTTTCAACTGAAGTCTGCCTGCATAGGACTTGTAAGGATTCTAAATCTGTTGAACACCCAGTCGGGCCCCTCGGCTGCTCTCATGGTACATTCACGATTCAATTAGGCAGACGTAACATTGCACACCACCATACTTTTTGACAATATTACTCAACCGCCCGCCGCCCAAGCTAACCTGACCTATGGACCTTGTGAAACATTCCATCTAGCTTTGCGAATGAGTTCTCAATGCAAAGAGCGACGGATCATAATAGACTGGTTTTTTCCAAAGAACATTGTGAACTCACACACGGCACGGTATACAAAACTAAGCTACTCACGAAAACTGGAAAATTAAATTAAATTTATTTTTCTGACAGGGGTAGTTGCATCGTTTAATTAGAAATTTATTCACGGCTGGTACCTACTTAGAACATTGATGACCCTATGAGGTCTTAGTAAGTTTAAGTATTAGTTACATTGTATGTAATGGTCATCTAATCCGTACTCCTGTCGAATAGGGCGTGCAATACTTGGTATATTAGGTAAGGTAAACATAGTACGACTTTGTCAATCATGTTTTGCATATTGGTAGGTTGAGATTATAGCTAACTAGGTAGGTATAGCGTCTAACAATGCTACGGTTATTCTATTACGTATGCCATCAATAATCATGCCTCGATAAGTAGATGCACACTACAATTAAAATACCAGTTGTAGGTAGCGACATAAACGTTTCTTTGTTCTCGAGTACTAGGGTCACTTATAACGACGTACCTACGTGCTCCTACTTAACTTATACCTACCTACTTCCGCAACATTGTAGTTAAAAAGTAAATCTGTTATAGATTTTTAAACGACAAGTTAGTAGGTAACAAATACGTATAAACAAACCTAACCCGTAAGTGTCCATTGTTAAATCAAATCAGATCAAAAGGAGGTCACCGGCCACCAAGTAGGCTCGTCAAACATCATCATCATATTTAGGATTCAACTTGTCACTCTTAATGCAGTTGATAGGCGCAACGTGCACTAAACTGGTGCACAATTCAACATATACAATGGTGCGAAATTACGAGGATAGTGATAGAGTCAAGTGTGTCCTCGGACCACTCGCCTCGGCGAAGTTTATAGAAGTAGGAATGAATTAGAAAGTGCGTACGCGCGCTATAAGTGAGGAATGAAATACTGCTCATATTTACTTGAACAGAACGAATTACACGAGGTCATTTTTATAAGAATAATTGATTAATTTTTTCAAATCATATTTTGTGCAGGCTCATAGACAATCATCTTCTCTCCCACCTTACCTGGTAGAAGTAAAACGCAAGCCTATAACAAGTTAAAAAGACACATCATAGTAGTTCGACTAAGCCACATAGAAGATGACCGAGACGAGAATTAGCGCGAAATTACGAGACGTGGTTTCTGAATTTTCGCTATTCTTTGGCGCAATTATTGCGGCTGCGCTCGTTGCAAGGATATCCTGCTAAGGCGATAATAGCTGCAGATTGCCGTTCACACGTCAGACTATTCACTTACAATGATTCCATCTCGAGCGATGCATTGTGAAGGCGATTTGTAGAATGAGGAAGCACAAACTGTAATGCAAACGAGAACATAATGAGTAATCGTTCTTTAGGCGTAACAAAGAGATTTGTTGCATGCGTATAATCTTGTATTAAAGGTTGTTTTATTAAGTCCTTGAGGATCTCAATCCTTAGGTCCTACTGACTGTCCTAGAACTGGGAAGCCTATATCATACTCCGCCTTGTTTCAGGCCTCTGAGCATAAACATAAAGAATACCTATAGCCCCTATAGGCAAAATCTAAAAGTCCTCTACCATACAAAAGCAATATTACAAATAGGTAGAGCGGAATACCAACAAATTAGAACATGAATCTGCTACCATATCGTAGCCTGCCTTGTTAACATTGTTTGATAATTGGGAAATGCCTGGAAAGTTTCTGCAACGGGCAAATATTCGTAGCTGCAGTAATTCCCTACAGATGTTTTAGGCAGTTATAGTAGGTAGGTATAGTATAGGGCTAGCAACGCATGCGCGAGTTTTTCGGCCTAGTTCTCGGACGAGGCCGGGGCCGGTGTGAGTGTATCGCGGATGGGTGGACCCTTCGTCTGTGTGCGTTTGGCACGTAGGACGCGACTCTCGACCTAGATCGCGTCAACACCACACATATGGTCGCCCTAAACAACCAACTAACAACCCAACAAAAACTCCAACACATTTTATAATATCATCAACGGATCGTGAATTGATATCACGATCCATGAGATCCATGAATTTTAAAACATAGGTACCCATTTATAAATAAATAAATCGTTCCAATCCTCATTGGAACATGGTGGAGTATGCTTCAGGCCTTTTCCAATTGTAGGGTGAAACCCTTATCAAGCCGTGTGACATATAAAAGGTTGAAGCTAAGCATAAATTAATAATAGCAGCACATATTGGTACGATGTACAAACCAAAAGTACCTACAGTTTTTCGTTGGTATATGGATATGTTTAATCAGATATCTCTCAGCCCCTTGCCTGGTTACACACATTGCCAAGTCGAGCGACGTCGGGCGCTGCGAGTAGGTGGATAGATGAGATCACTAGTGACAAAATTCGTGCGCGCTTCCGTACTTCGAAGGGCACGTAATCAGTCTGACTCAGTTGTTATCCATAGATAGTAATAAAATTGTCGAGGCCTTACGATTTGGTAACATCCGACATAATTGGCTATCATCCAATCCTATTGAAGCATTGTAGTAAGGAATTAGGCGCCCTGCGGTCTTCCAGAGACCCCAGAGATTTCAATGCATGGCTTAAGTGAGTTAAGGGAGTTTTGATGGGATAAATCTATCATGTCCCGACCTCGGCCTCATAGATTGGATATCTTAAAAAACAAAAGAAGGCGTCTCCCTATCCCTATAAGAAGAAACTATTGTCTAGCAGTGTAATGTAGCGTATTAGACATGGACATGGGCATAGAGACAGTTCCTGTGAATCCAATAGAACAAAAAACCTATTAACTCTGTGCGAGCTTTGTTCATAAAGTATTCAGTAACCACGCCACACAATGGAGCCCAAAATGACAAAGGAACTGACAATGAAATGGAAAGTTAATCTACTCGTATCTAGGTGTTTGGTATTGCAGCAATCACTTTCTAATTTGTAATTATAACTGGGAAAGAATGTGGGAAATATAGGTACTTGATGGCAGGAGGTTTTTATTTTAATATCGTAACGATAAATAAACAAAGTAGCATATTTCGAATTCAGATAGCAAACTTCACACACGTTTCAGTGCTTTGGGGGCCATATTAAGCAGTTATCGATAGATTATTCTATTGTGTATCCCTTGAGTGTCGCCTCTCAGATATATCGACGCGTTCTATTTTCTTTGAAGAAACCCACAAAGAAGAGTATTCTCGAAATTTGTGTGAGTATCGGGCGAATTATATTTTGTTGGGCGATCGTTGTTGGGTGAACATTGGCTCTATATCCTAACATCTCTACGTAACGAGATCACGGAGGCGGTTTTAGCCGCATCTCCCTCTAATGTCACCAATTCGCGGCTGTATAGACCATTGGGCACCTATTGCGTGTTCAATAGGTATATGACCTATTTCCCAACATCGGTCCTGTCAGCTGACGCAGGACTGCAGGACGAACACTGATTGCTGTAACTACAGTTCATTATGCGTTTATTGCGGCGTGATGAACGCGTGAATATCGTTGCAGTAGGTCATGCATCCGCTGTTATTCTGCGTTGATATGGAGCCTATTCTTAAGACATTTCACTAAGCCAAGACTGTATTAGGGAGCATCGAGGTTATACAAAGTTTGCTTAAAATGTATGTGCAAGCTGTAGAACGAGCTTAGACGTCCAAAAGATAGAAATCATAACTAAAATTTGTACTAATATAGGTGCCAGAAAGCTTATCCCAACGATTGCGAGATAGCATCAGTTGTGAATATAGCATTGATGCCAGGGACTTTTGAATTAGCAATCATCTCCGGACTGCCAGATAATATAATATTCTCGTTGGTATACTGCATTATAACCAAAGTCAGTATGTAGCACGAGGCCGGGTCAGGCCGCAGTGCCACATAGATCGATACCAGGCGGGCACCGTCGTCACCGCTGCAAATTTCCACTACAGTACACCGTTATCGCGCATACCCTGGTGTTTGGTGTGGACTGTAAGCGTTCAACCATGTCACTCCAGCAGTACGAGTACATGGATGGGTCTAAACAACGTTGCGCTTGGGATGTATATGGGTAGCTTGAAAACATACTCCGGGTTAAGTAAATGCACCATACCTGCTCCATTTGGGAGTAAAGGCACTAACGTAACTCTTCTACACAAGGCTACTACTACATACTGAAAACCATAACCTTGAGTAGGCCCGCACGTAAGTATGGCAATGATAGGTGGCTGGTAAAATAAAAGTACAAGAACAAACCTGAATCTAATACAAGGACGGGTCAACTTTTAATGCTACGAGTACATACCAGTAGATCGATAACAACAAGGGCAGTTGCAAGAGTTTCGCTTCACTACAGACATTGTGACTTTTAGCTGAGCTGATCGAATAGTCAAAAGAAATAGGTACAAAATAATGTAGGGAAAAATAAAAGAACTTTAATAGCTGTAAAAGTTATAAAATAAAGTGGAGCGAAGTTATACCTATAATTTGTAAAAAGAACTTACATTTTATTATAAGGGCGGCTGGCCCTTCTAGCGGACGTACTTGGTGACCCGGGGCACGTCTCGGTCCGTGCCTGGCCCTGTTGGAAAGCCAATTAGCCTAGTTCGACGGTAGACTTATCAAAGATTGTTCTGTAAAGCTTAAGAAGCGAAAACTTGTCAGGTACCTAGCTCTTTTCTAACGTCGAGTAGGTAGGTATATGTAACATCAAAATTTAATTCTTATACTGTTCGTTCCTTCCCTCGATGTTCAGACATGTACGTATTAAGTATTCAAGTAATTTTTAATATGACCTTCGCCGTGAGCGAGAACGCAAGCCTTATGCAACATTAATGCAGATACCAGTATACCTATGTGCTTTATGATTTTATGTAGTTGTAGGTATCACATATTACGCTACGTTATGAAATCTGGTGTTAGATACGAGTACATAGTTCTATGCAAATGATTTTATGGTTTCATCCATCCATCCACACATCAATTAGCCTTGCGAGCCAGTTTTGCATGGCTTTTCTAACCGACGGTACTGCATCCGGTGCAAACTTCTGAAACCCTTTCCCTCTGTCATCCTCAGAACAGCCTCTTCGAAGGTGTGTATTTAATGAAGCTTTAAGTTACTCGTAGGTCATTAAAGTTGCAGCAGCCTTCAAGCTACCGTCCCTTGGCTTCGTGCATTGTATTATAAATGTTTCCGAGTCTAACGTAAATTGAATAGCGAATTTTTCATAAAGGGTTGGCTTTTCATTAGGGTTCATATACCAGTATACCCAAGTACCTACCTACCTTAAAGACGCAACTACTCGTACTTCCGATGATCTCATCACGCAATGATTTGTTCTTACATATAAGTATGACAGTACTATATACTATGGACCCTAAGTAGCATTATATACAGACATAGGTACTTAGACTTAGGTTTAGATACAGGTTTTTAAAGATGTTGGTATGACGCAGTTGTCAGAGTCCTGCCTGAAACATGGGGAAATATAATTAACAAGAATAAACACATGAAATCCAAATGGTGCTGTATCTAAACTGTACTTCAATAACCACTATTATATATTGATTAAGTACCTACTGCATATTATATACAAACCTCTACGTAAGTAGGTAAGTAACATTCCACCTGTTTAGGTTTACATTTTCCAGACATCAAAGTCAGTTTTCCATTAAAATGCGCCTTGGAGCTTTAAAGCAATTTCATGTAGATCCGTCAACTAGCTGGTTGGAGTTCCATTACTGAGAGGATTATATTTGACGATCCTGACGCTTGGGTAAACGCTATCTCCGGCGAATCGATTGACAATGTTTGAGCCAGGCTTACTCCGTCAGAATTGCAATGGCTTGTGAAAAATTTTCATACTGTACCTACAAATATGTACTCAAAGGTCTATGTAATGTTTATTATCTATCTAAACAACATATAAGTGTACAGTTTTTGAGGACCCCTTACTAATAGAATGAAGTTGAAACTTCATCCATAATTTTAAGGGCGTCCTTTGAAGCCTATTTCCGTAACTACTGTAATAACTGTATTTATACTTCCTTAACTTAATTTATAGTTCCATAAGTTTGAACAAAATTGTCTAGTAAGTAGTCGTAATCGTCGAGGGATGCCTAACAAGCCGAATAATAATTTAGAAAAAGTTTTCTTTTTTTATGCACATGGGAATGGTGTCAATCAGCGGACCGGTTGATAATATTTTAATGGCCCTATTGAATACGAGTCGATATTCGCTGACCCACATTAAACAAAGCCTCAGCCTAGTAGGGCGATGCTATAGGTATACTTTGGGGTCACCAGATGTTGGAGCTTCCGCAGAATATGCACATTTTTAGTGTCCAAAAACTAAACAGTAGCTACAAATATAGTCTCTACCAAAATATAACAGGAGGCTTTTATAACGAACCTCATTTTTCCTCAAAAAAGTAATTGATACAGAATAAAAATGTTTATTCCGATACAATCGGATCCAATAAATGGAAACGATTCCCGTTTGAGGAAATTGGGATCGATTAAAATAAACAACTTGTTTCTCTTAAGGTAAATGTTACGAAAATACTAGATGATTTAATATAAACGATTCCAGTTTAAGATAATTGTCATCAATAAAATTCTATCGTTAGAAAGCTATAGGGATAGGTATACTCGAATAACGACTGTATGCGTGATTGCTTCGTGTTCTGCAATTCAGGGCATTGCATGCAAACAATGCGATAGGTGGATTAGGTGACAATCGTGTATGCGAGAAGTACCTACGTAGTAGCACGTAGCATTGATTTTCGTGCTGAAACTGCTACGATGCGGATACGGTCGAAGCCGTAGCAGTGTTCATGTACGCCTTATGATTACCTGCACTAGTGCCTGCGATAAAACAACAATACATGATTGGGTCTCACCGTCAAGCAATTTAATTAAATTAATTGTTTATTATAAAAGGAGATTGTGTTGCATTTATACTTAGTTTAATTTCTTCATTCATAAGTATAAAAACGATATCAGAGTTACCTTTTAATTGTGGATTTACAAAGGATGGACGTCAAAGAAAATTGAATAGAACTGGTATTCGAACAAATAAAATTTCGTATTCAGATCCAACTGTGTACTATGAATGGTCATTCACAGAAAACTGTCTATTCTTTGTGTTAAAGTGAAGAAAGCGTCAGGAGTCAGGGCGATTTTATTCGACTGCTACGTCGAGAGCAATACTATAATTATTGTTGTTGTAGTCAAACCAGTAATTTAATTCCCCAGTTTGTTTAGCGAGGCACAAAGTTGTAGTATCGTTGCATTGAAATAGGGTGAGAATGGCAGATCGAGACGCTTGCATTGAATTATTTGCTCATAATGGCATAGTTTGATATAGACTGTAAAGACTGTTCAATAGGAATTAAAATTTTTATTTTGAATGGAGTACTAAGTTACAGGTTCTATTGCTAGGGGAGGGCTCTGAAGATGTTTGGGTTCAGTGGCGCGGCCTGTGTGAGTAATGACAGTAGGAATGACAAATTAGTCTTTATTACGTTCATGCACATGTAGCATGATAACGTCGTTTACGTACGAGTGTGGCGAACAAAGGGAACGACTAATGATACTGTAGGTTTAATAATAATTGAAAAATCCTGTCATTACGCCCTGCAAATTAATACCATAGTAATAATGGTTATAGAATTACACGGTATTACATAAAAAGCGGTTATACTTAATCCATCTGCGAACAAAGCGATGCGAGGTTCTTTGTCTCAAGTCGAAGAAATCATTTGAAACAAAGGAAAGCTTGGAATCGCAACGAACGCCTACTTTGTATCTAAATTTTGATTAAAACACACAAGTGAGATATTCCTACCTACTTAGGTATGTGTAGGTACTAATAGTTCAAAGTTTCAAACTACGTGAAAAGTAGGTTTGAAAAAAATGAAAATAAGTAGGTAGGTAGGTACCTATTAACAAACGTGTGAAACAGCAACGTAAGCGCACGCAAACCGGTTAATATCTAGACGCAATAAAATATTAAGGCACGGAAAGCTAATTCGCCCTCATTTCCACAAAAGGTTTAATGACTATTCACCTACATGTCAACCACTGGAGCAGTAATAAAACTGTAGCTGTGTTCGACAGAGGTCGGCCGAGAGCTGAGGAGAGCTCTCGGGGCGCGAGGTCGGGTCAAGGCACTAGTCAGATATAAAAACAAAGACAGTATCCGCCTCGGGCTCGGGATCCTCGAATATTTCATTTACGGCAGTATGGCTTCGTTGAAAAGCGGCGGGTGTGCAGTGGCATGGGCTCGGCCATGTAGGCCACCTAGTTTTGTGACCTCCTAGCCGCCCCCTACTCTTCCCCGCCCCGAGGGAACCCGTGCCCCTGCGACCTATTTATTTCCTGCTTTACGTAAGCGCGCATAAGCCCGTCCTCGGTTTGCTGTTTGCTCAATATCTTTAACAACGTTCATATTCATTTACCTCGTTTTTCTATTGACTTGCTACTTGATCCCGCTTTTTACAAGCATATCATTGTTAGAGCGTAAATGCAGGCGAATAAAACTCTATGCAATGTATGCCGTACATTGTATTACTCTGACTTGATGTAACTATGTGTAATAACACACTAAGGCTTTATGTAGGAGACTATTGTTCAATTCGTATACGGTACTCTAAGTAGTTCTACAATGTCGCATACATTGTAGAACTAGTTAAAGTTTATTTTCTTTGAAGCTGATAAGAGCCATAAGCGGCTTTCAAAGGAGACTTATAAGAAATTCTTTTTATAAACTAGCAGCGTAGTAATACCTAGTAAATCACTTTAAATTACTTAGGTAGGTACTTATGACTTAACTCACTCAATTTGGATTCTAAGCTTTAAAACAATGACATACCTTTGAACAAAATATTAAGTAAACTTAGTTAAGGCCTTAAATATTTATAGATGTTGTATAATATATTTAAAAGTCACAGTATCATAATATATGAAAACGCAACTGGCACGAGAGTGCAGTATGACCTGCATACTGAAGTAGTACGTTAGTATGTACTCGTGGTGTAAACAAACTAGAACACGTGCGCTTTCAAACTATTTGTAAGCTACATTAGAAGTTTGGAAATATGAAACATACGAGTAAGGTAACATTCACGATCGATGTTGCAGCGGTACAGCGTAGGCGATGCATATTCGTCTAATATTAGCAGACCCGTTTTCGAACGAATGAATAGGCCAACTGTTATTACCCATGGACATATTGGACATAGCAAACGCTCGCGACTTCGTCCGCGTGCAATTATAGCCTAAAGGCTTCCTCGATAAATGGTCTATTCAACGCAAAAATAATTTTTCAATTCGAACCGGTAGTTCCTGGGATTAGCGCGTTCAAACAAACAAACAAACTCTTCAGCTTTATAATATTAGTATAGATTTATACGATTATTTTTGACTAGCAAACGCCAGCGACTTCGTCCGCGTGAAAGATAATTTTCCCCGTTTTTTTCACATTTTCCATTATATCT
>DWOF01000368.1:0-10682 GCA_018250795.1 Clito sp. Burns02 | reverse complement strand
TTAATATAAAAGTAGGTTAGCATAAAGTTGCTATTAGAAATATACGGGTAAATTATAATTATATTAAATGTGTGTACAATGTACATATTTCATTCCTTATCTGGCCTATATGCAATTGCCATTTTGTTCATTTATCAAAAGTCTTATAACTTCGTTCGTTTGTAAGGTAATCTAGGGCTTTAAATAAATCCATGGTATGTAGCAAACGTGCTATAAAGTATCTAATAAGATAATAATACTAGAAGTTACGACATCTCGACAATATACAACAGAATTAATCTATCTACTTTTTTGATTAAGAGAGACAATTAAAAGTTACGAATGGACATTAGAGCTTTAACGACATACATTATTAGTTCATTGAAGGATGATGTGTACGTTTAAACAGGCGGTATCGTCCAAAGCACGGTGGTCTTGTCCGCCGAAGTCGAAAGGAATGAGAAGTCGTCTGGATGCCATCTAGCTGAGATCACTTTGTCGGGGTGACGCGCCACGAGGACACTTGGTAGAGGGCACGTTAGATCACCTGTAACAATGGAAGATTGTCTATTTACAAACAAGACAAAAGTACACCTACTCAAGAATATAACAAACAATAAGACATGGAAAAGTAGTAAGTTGCAAATTGAATAGCACACGGCTTCTATAATTTTAGGAGATAATCCAGAATTGTCTTTAACACCTTATACCCCACTGCTGGAAACAGACCTCCCTTGGAAAATACTCAACTACGCTGCTTTATTGAGAAAAAACGACATTGACACTTACCCTGCAGATCAGTAAGAACGATCCTGCCATCATATCCAGCAGTGAGGAGATAGTAAGCGCCGGGCGAGAACCGCACGCTTCTCACGTCGCCCGAGTGGGGCACGAAGCGTTGTAGCGCACGGGAACCGCGCACGTCGTGCAACGCGCACGACCCGTCGTCGTGGCCGCACACCAGCAGACGGCCACTCGGGTCCACCGCCAATGACGTTACCGGTGATCCCTGGTTACAATAACAAGGGATATATATTTATTGTTAAGGAAAAAGACCGCATTAAGCTGGTCTTGGTCATAACAAGGGTTATGTATACTATTTTGAGATTCACAGCAAAAACAGTAATGATCGACCGTTCGATCAAAACTCGCTCTCTAATGTGCCCAGTATTGGTTCTTTGGCCACAGATCTTTGTCCCTTAACACTTCCTAAAATTAAGTACAAATAGCTCTAATACTGAAGACATATTTGCATAATCCAAACAGATGCAGTCGTTGTGCATTGATTCACTTAGGAGACTCGAGTGAGCATCGCTTGTATCAATACTCAAGCGGACTTTGAGTTTACGCCTCGATTCATGATGCAAACCTCAATAGCAAATAACAAACAGCAGATATAACTGAATTTCTGCAACAGTTCGGGATATCGACAGTCAATAGTACTATACAAGGGCTACTAATAGATGGAACTAATAAAGCTTTACGATCGAATTCAAGGAAAACTTCCAATGGAAATTGAACGGAAAATGTCCTACAAAGGAACTATTTATTTTAATTAGAATGAATCAAAGGTATTGCATAATTCTGTTTCCAATATTGTAATTAAAATAAAATGAGACACTCAAAGGCAAAACTTTACAGACTTTCTTTAATTAACTGTAATATTCACTAAACAGGGAAGGGAATTGAATAGCAGACCTAAGTTTGAAAATGCAATTAAAATCGAAAAAATATCGTAAATTGAATTATTGCATCATATTCTGAATATGTTTCGCTATTTTTTTATACTTTTTCGTGTCTAACATCCGCTGCATGTAGTTAGTTGTTCCAAACTCTAACCAAACACTGGTTTATGCGGCCGGCTCCCAATTAACTGAGTTCGGCAACAAATGAGTCAATTTACAAAGCAAGCATTTACACAAACTCACACCGAATGTGCATTCCACTATACAAATGATACACAGTACAACCCGTTCACTCTCAGATATTAAAAGCGGTGACGACATAAGTCCGTGTTGGTCAATAAACGAAGCGACTGAAATACAAAAAGCAAGCTTTCTTCTGGTTATGAGTAAGAGTATGTTATGAGTAAGTCCGCTTTTGTGTATTCAGTTGTTATCAACATTGACATAAGATCCTGTACATCTATAATTATAGCCTTCAATTTCACCCTACCATAGAAAAAAAAGTCGATTAGGTCATCAAAAAAGGTCAGCTTACCTTCACCGGGCCAGTAGGCGCTGATATGACGTTGACGCAGTCACCAGTACGCAGATCCCAGAAACGCACCGTTTTGTCCTGACTGCCAGAGACGAACATCGCACCGCCCCAATTGTACAAGGACAGAATGTGACCCGAGTGACCGCTTAGCGCCTGTTCGAAACAAACGGCCAAATTAATTCATGCCGAAATGAACATCATCCAAGTTGTCGGTGTTAATTGAATAAGTGTTTCAATAATAAAATGAAACACAGTATTCATCATGTACCAACGGAATTAATATAAAACAAGAGTAAAGTAGAAAAATAAATCGGCAAGACATACAACGTAACGCCTGCTTAAAATTTATAAGCAATCTCATATGACAGCGTCTAATCTGAAGACTGGAGCTTATTACGTCGTACCCGTATTTCTCTTTAGACGACACTCTCCTTGTGTACGTATGTGGCCGGAAAACTCCTAAACTTCATTACGCACCATAATGTAGAATAGGTACCATCGTTGTAAGACAACCACCTACTTTAAAATAATGTTAAATATTTAAAGTTAGTATGTACAATGTAAATATAGACCGATCTCGAAGGACGTAACTATTAAATATTTGTGTATGAATATCAAAAACCAAATCTATAAAAATTAATGTTTTTTTACTATTTAATTACGTATAAGTGTGTCATGTGAGTTAAAGTCACCGTTTATTTTGCGTAAACAGAGTGATAGTATACTTGTAGTTATCTCATAAATTTACCTGGTAGGGCTTGGCCGTAGCACAGTCTGTAACATATATCTTGCAGTCGCCAGCTCCCCCGCTGACAAGCAAACTCGTTTTGTTCGATGTGTCCTCGATAAAGCACACGTCACGGACGGTACCGTTGTGCATGGTCAACTCCACCTGCGAAGAGTATCAAAGCAATTACAAAAGGAGAATCTTTTGTCTTTTCGGACAGTCGCTTGTCGACTAGTGGACGGTTCGGAATTTTGAATGGAATTTGACTTCTTTCAGATTTGTTTAGACGAATATTGAAGTATACATCTTATCATTGTGTGTACACATTTCATTTTTTTAATAACGTTTTTGCGACTCTATATTAAGCGAAACGCTCTGTCTCACCGTTCGTGGCATAATTTGCGAGTAAACAAATTAAAATTAAACACACGTGACGCCATAATAGGTACATTTTGTAACAAGTCAACTGACTAAATAATTTTAATGATAATGTGAAGTATACAGTGATCGTTAAGATATGTAGTATGTAAGGATAATGTTAAGTACACTATGTACATATTCGTACTATAATCAATCCATTAGTAATCTTCTACTGTTAAGTGGTTGATCCTACGCTAAGTGCGGATGTTTATAATTGCCGGTACATACTCGTATATGTATCATATGGGAATGGTGTTTCAATCGTAAGAGCATCAATATAATTAAAAGAACAATACAAATGTATAAAGAAATTCTCAGTCACAATATCCGCCCGACCGTAAATCCGCAGTGGGCCAGCAAGTTAAACAATACCTAAACTATTCTCATCTTAGACGGCACGTGTTCAATGACAAAAGAAAAATTCACCTTGACTAAGCGAGAGTAGTCTACCTATTAGTACTCTTTTCCGTTTGGTGAACGTCTACTGATTCAAAAATAGTAATATCGAGGAATAAGTAACACAGACAATATAAGACTTCACTTAACAAAAATTATCAAGACGAAGAATATTAGACAAACCATAAAAAATTCAGTTTTGCAATACCGTCTAGATAGTTTGCAAAATAATGCATACCAAGACAGAGTTTTCTTAATAACTTCTGCTTTTCACATTTTAAATTGTATGGCATCCTGGAATCACATGAAAGTATACCACAAGAAAATGTGTAACTGAAACGTTTTTCCCCAATTCACCTCCCGTAACCAATCTCTCCTTTACATTATGAAGTGGCTTCTTCATTTTGCATATGAGATTATTTTTAGACTGTATAAAACCAGTCTCTATGAAACTCATGTATGAGTATATCTGAATACTTCGCCTGGAACGTCGTAGCCTGTGGGGATTTAAAGTGAGTTGTCTATAGATGATCATCGGGACAACGCGGATGGGAGGGGATGGAAGGGTAAATTGGACGGAGATTGCAGCCTGGGATTTCTAATACAAGCCACATGACCTATTTTATTTAAAAAAACAAGTTTAGTAGGAGACGACACATGATTCAATAACTTTTCAATCTTGGGAAGATCCGGAGGATATTGAAGCTTTATTTTATAAATAAGATACACTAAACGCCTCCTGAACTTTAGATACGCTAGGTCAATATTTGAATTCCTTGAATCGAAATTAAGCTTGATCTCATGATCAACGAAACAGAAGCGTTATAAGTTGGTGACTCAGTCCGTTTATCAATTTGCAGACAAAGGAAGTTGTAAGAAAATCCTATATCTATTCCTAATGTTCTAAATCTATGCTATTCAACAGCAAGAAAATCAAGATGCGACGCGTGCTCGATGTCTCAATATAAGAACAGATATGATCACAATTTGAAATTGGCCTTTTAAATGGTATGATGTGCAGTCATCTCGCTTGCATCGAGCGTGTGAGTGAGAAAGATGGCCACAATGCATCTGGGTCAACGATGACATTCATAACACAAGTTATTACAGTTGATTTCGCATTTCCAATGATGTGAATCAAACGAGCTGAATGATTCTGATGAACTGTGAGAGAAGCGCCAACTTAATTTCGAATAAACTTATAGATATTCCGTATCTAAGCGAGCAAGTTCTTATTACGAGTAAAATCTATGAAAACAAAGTATTCTGTTATGATTATGATATATTTGAAGCTTTGAAGGTTTTCAAGTAAAGAGTAAAATTGTTTTGTATTTACAATAGCTACAGTCAAATTTATCGACATACTGAAGCCACAAAGAAACAAACCGTTAAAGAATAGAATTTTTATTATCTTTGAAAAACATAAAACCTAGATATTCTGGATCTTTTATAAATAGCAAAACAAGCCAAAGTCGTACAATGAGTGATTTCAAATTGGATTCATAGGAAAATTGAATTGCAAATAGATAAAGAAAATAGTGAGAAACGACGCTCGTTTTCTTTTCGTCAGACTAAAAAAACCTTTACAAACTAAATGTTATAAAACACGACGCGTAATCTGTTTCTAGTTCTATTGTTAACTAACGCTTTATATTAACCTAAAAAAGGTACACGCTCCAAGAAATTCTAACAAAATTAACTAATTCGGTAAAGCAAATAACGCAATGATAAATACTGTAGTACAACATGGACTACGCGGCATTAACTACCTAAAATTATGAAAACGTTTCTTCCGTAAAATATTCGTAGGTAATTTAAGCAAAGTAGGCCCTTTTAATAACATTGGCGTGTCTATAATAGTGTAATATTTCCTGCTATGATACCGAAATAGGTCCGTAATTATGTCGTCAATTTGAATAACAGGAGGTAAATAAATGTCCGTGAAATTAAATTTGTCTGGAGAGAATCATGAGAGAAATAAAATAGCTTTGGAATTAACTTTTATAACGTTTATTTAAGATGTCGAAATAAAAACGTAAGATTATTTTCGACTACCTATGAGGAAGTCTAATTTATCAACAGCGTTGAAGCCCAGTTATACATTGGAATAATACTGAAGATGATACTAACTTTTAATACTATGTCTTGTTTTCATGATGACTCCACTTAAGAACTAATGTTTGTCAAGTGTGATGCGTATTATGTACTTGTATTTAGTATGTTTCACGTATATACATAAGGGCCATCAAGAGAGCACTCGAGCCACATCCACTCAAAGCTCCATCCTACAGAAACAGTGAATCTTTCACTCAACATAACTAAGTCTCAATAGCCGTCTCGAGAGACGCATGATGCAATCAGAGCATTCAAGAAGCTGCTATGACTGATTTGGAACTAAACAACTCATTGCGCAAATCATTTCAGCGATATCTCTTTAATTCTAAATCAACACTGTTATGTAAGATGGAGAGCTTCCATAGAGCATTCTAATATACCTACCTACAAATGCGCTTATGAACAATAGGAGAGTAACCATTGTCGAAAAACGGGAAAAAGTATTAACTAAACATTAAATGCACTATTCAATTATATCGAAAGGTATTTAAAAACAATTACATCATGCAACATTAGCTGTCTGAAAAACAAAATGTGTATCCAACATAGATGAGACAACACATGATGTCACCTTGTTAGGTCATTCGTTACCTTTTTATAGTGGTAACTAAAACGCAATAATCTATAGAAATTATACATTATCGGAATTTGATAAGATAGATGTTGTTTCGTAATCAAAATAGTCCAATAGATTAAGTTGGAATAATTGAAATGCGACGAAAATAAGTCTACGATGTATCATCAAGACATTTGCTTTATTTATGGCCATTCCGTGGAGTTTTACGGTCGAATCCGTCTATATTTCGGACTTTCACAAATCTTACTGACTCGCCCACTATAAATATTTATATGAGGGTGATAAATTTTTGATTAAGACAAATATTATTTTGAAGATCTAATATTGTTCGAGACAACCTGGCGACTCTCAGCCTGTTCCATAAAGCTGAAATATGAGATCCTCTACATATCAATATATTATGTAGATGTAGGGGCAACCTGCTAATCCAAATGATTCAATACGCAATTGTGAGAATGTTGGAGGGTGATGAATCTGTCCATTTCTCTTAAGCCAATAAGGATAAGATCTGTAGATAGAATGCCTTTATAAATACAGAAGCGCACATGAAAAATTTCACCGGTCATGCATCCAAGCAAAGTCTAGTAGTACTAATGTTAACATTGTAAGCAATCTATTACGGATATTACGATTACGAACTACACCATTCTTTCTTCATATCATATACGACAATCAGTACAATGTTGTACGGTCACTAAAACAGCATAAAGCTATATTGGAAAGTCGTAAACGTGCGAAGTTTCATTAAAATGGTGTGTATGTGGCAAATTGTTACACGCCAAGTGCTAAAGCCTTTCGTAATTCCGCTCGTGCCTATGACATAATACGTTATGAAAAGGAAATAATTACGCGGACAGTGCGAATGGCGACAAAAGGTGAAAATGCGCAGTAAAATCTACTTTATTGGTATTCCATATCCCGTTCATTACCACGATAATAATATGTAATTAAATTACGTAAATTTAATAACTACTTTGTAATATCTAGTATATTTTTATGAGCACTATACAAATCTTAAGCTACCTAATGTCTCGTGGTCGCTGCAGCCCACGAAAATCCACATTCAACATAAAACGAGAGCGAAACCCTGTCTGACTGTAGAATGTACACTTCAAATACCTAAAAACTTTGTTACAGGGGCAGCTGATATACAGTTAGGTGTGTATGCGGTTAGGACTTAAAACTTTACAAAGATCCAATTAGTAGATATGGTGCTTCAAAGCTTCAAACGATTCTAATATTTATCCGTCCAATTTAATTCCACTAAACTTTATCGAGTTCCATCCGTACTTTGTTGCTTTGTACCGATACGAGAATAGATTCTTCCGTATCTTAGTCTTTAAGAAAATTTAAGCTGGATTTCTAAGAAAAGTAACTTACCTCTTGTCCCTCGAACTTGCAAGCGTGGCTGTTGAATCGCATCAGCTTCACAGTCTTGTCATTGGAGCCAGTAGCGAGCAGGTCTCCCGCGGGGCTCCACGCGAGGCAGTAGATGCTACCCTTGTGATGCTTTGTTCGTTTCAGGAGCACTGTCGGCGCTAATGGAGTCATGTTGTCCCTAAACAAGAGAACAAAGTAGATTAATGAACGAAGTACAGAACGAATGGTCAGTTAATATACAGTAAGGGGTACAGTAACTAAAGCTTCGAATGTAAACAGAATAAAAATGTATGTACATTTACATATTTAAAAGACACTAGAGCTGGCATAATACCAATGACTATATTAACCTAACATTGTATTTAACAGTTTTCATAAAGGTTAACAGGCTCCCTTCACTGCGGAATGCAATACAATAAAATGCAATGACGAGTCACTTTTACGACACCGCTATGTACGACATGAAGTTACCTACTTACCTAATGAAGTACGAGCACTTCGATTTGAATTTACCTATTACCTATCAGCTACTATTAATTATTTTAAATACAGTCTCAGCCAAAACTGAAGATCTGTAAGACATACATTTGAAATATCTAAATTTTTCTATCGTATGTTAGGTAAGACAAACAAACCTTTTGAACTACTCTAACAATGCGTAAGACCCAATTTACAAAGAAAATGTAACAAAAAGGATATTTCAATCTCTGGCAGCTCAAACAATTTCTTGTTATCGAAATCCACAGTTGGAGACTACTTACGATAAAGCGAGCCTTTCATCTATGTAATTAAATGTCAAGAGTTCAAGTATTTCGAGGGCTGCTTGCGTCGATAGGGCCCTAATGATAAAATAACACGGCATCATTGTTAATATGATGAAAGTACATTCTATAAACTTTCATACATATTTAATCGACATGTTCGAAAAACTCCTTAGATAACATTTATTTTTGTTAAAGTGTCTTAAACATAAAGATTTTTTCTATTAAACTAGTTTTACGAAATAGAGAAAAAGTGCTAGTTTTATAATATAATTTATTATTAAAAACTGAGGTCCACAAATGAGCTCATTCATCACACAAGTCGTCAATCATAAGCACATACGACAATTTTGGCATCTGAAATAACCTATTCATTGTTCATTAATATTCTATTGACGACTCGATACAAAAACCGAAATTACATTAAATGTACAGAGCAATTGGTAGACATCCATAAAATCGAAATGGCGGCAAGGCCTTCCCTTTGTCCGCGTAATTACCGTACCTTTGTTCCACGATGGACTAAAACACAATTATTCATTTTAAAAGACTACATTAGTCATTCTGTCTCGAAAATGTTGCAATTTCATTGGAAAGTCTCGAAAAGGTCTCCTGTTTTACTTCTCAAGAATGTCTATTGGGTGGTACTAGTAATTTGTAAGTACTTATAGAAAAATCGACCGGTCCTGTTAGACCTAAACCAATCTTCTCAATGAACTAGCAAAACATGAAACAACACGATTCCTTTTGGTGCTTTATATACAACGCCAAATAACGCAAGGATTGGAAACGTCTCTTGTATTAATAATATAATAGCAATAATCCGTTTAAAGAAACCAATTTATCAATAAAATATCTTCCTTGACCATTACCGTGTCGCTTTTACCAAGCCTCAATAGACGTAGGAGCACTTTAAAAAATGGAAAGATCCTTTTAGCTTCATTGAGGACGCAAAAGATGGTGCCGATCTCGATATAACCGTTTTATCTTGACAAATCATGGCTATTACTCGACTTTTACTTACCGCGATCGCCTCATCGACCTTTAATGTTGTATCATTTTATTTAATGTGGCATTATTTCTGGTGGTACATAACGGTTAAACGTTCCAATCGACCGACGTAATATTGTTTCGTAAGAGGCTGTATTTACAAGCGATTCATAACATCTTAGGCGCGCGGCTTTCTAGCCTCATAGTCTTAAAGTTTCACCAAACTTCGAACACACACCACGCGAACATGAACCACATAAAGCGGGCATTTAAATTGCTTTAGTCAAGTGTTTAAAGCAGGTTAAACTTTGTTGTAAGTTCAGCTCCAAGTTTTGCTATTCCTTACCAGTAATATTTTGAATGAAATGTTGTCTAAAGTAACTCTATTAATGGAGATAACTTATGCTGCAATAGCATATACATAAATGGATTATTAAGGACTTTATCAAAACATTTTATAGAGAACCAACTACCTATCGCAACAAGTAGCGTTCCCAACTGTTGCTTATAGGAACTAGTGTATTACACATGATCGTAAATACATAGATAGACACTCAGTAGTTTCTGCTTCTGGCCTGATGACAAATTACATTTTATTGAGTCGCGTCGCGTGGAGCGGTGATTTCGACCATATATCGGCGGCACGTTCGATCGCGCCCATAAATCGCTATTGTGCAGAAGGCCCAGTAAATATCGTACATTACTCTCGCACGGGTTTTACAAGCGAATCGTGACTGGCATTTGCGAGACACGAGTACGTACTTTAACGTAATGTACTGGAATTTGACTATGACTTTTACTGAACAGATAAACCACAATTTCTCGTCAACACCAAGAGTAGGTATAAAATGTAACATAGCTTCTTGAGTGTTGAAGCTATGTTACATTACAAAACGTGTTTTGCAATAAACAGCAAATAAATAAACCTTTCATTTAAACAAAGGACATTCACATCTCATTAAAAAGAATTTTGCGGAATATATGAAAATCCAATTCGAACGCGAACGAAGTCACGCGTAGGCATTTGAAATATAGCTATTATATTTTATCCGAATATTCGTAACATTTCGAGAAAGTCGTGAAAGTTTAAAAACAAGCCATATCTCATATTAATGTC
>DWOF01000367.1:0-10691 GCA_018250795.1 Clito sp. Burns02 | reverse complement strand
AATTCGAATCAGTAGTTCCTGAGATTAGCGCGTTCAAACAAACAAACTCTTCAGCTTTATAATATTAGTATAGATATGTACGTGCAGACAGACAGACCTATGTTTCTATTACGTAATATTACGTAAGATTAAGCACGAATCATATCACAAACGTCATAGAGCTACGCCACGGGCGATAAATTTTAAAATCATTGTCCAGTAATTGCGCGAATAAGTTGACTTTTGTAAACTCAGATGAGACTAATTAAAATTTACGACCGCGAATTCGCAAAATATACATCAACGTCTTTTTGTAGGTTCCGTAGGTACCTAACACGTTAGAAATGATCGCAAAAAAATACATATTATGGAAATAAACGGTGTTGGCAATTTATAATAGAGCCTTATCGGCTGTTAATCAGTTTGCTTTGTAAGAATGGTGATGGTGGTTTTTTCTGTTCTGGCTATAATTTTAATTAGGCATGTGACTCTAAACGCCAGTCGAGATGTGTCGGATACATGCTTACTCATTCTGGTGCGGTGTATGGAAATTTGAATTCAATTACCGATATAATAGTAGCCAAAATGGCATGAGTCCGGATTAAACCCAATAACTGTATGTGTTGTCAATCGGAGCTCCGTGGCGGTTTGGTTCGCCACAATACGTTCGTATCGCTTATTTTTACTGCGCTCGGTAAATTTGTAATGAATGCCCTTTAAAACATTTCATTTATACATTGAACTCAAGTAGGATACACAATATTTGTTCCTTTGATTGGAATTGACTTCGTCCGCGTGGAAGTATAGCCTAAAGCCTTCCTCGATAAATGATCTATTCAACACAAAAATATTTTATCAATTCGAACCAGTAGTTACTGAAATTAGCGCGTTCAAACAAACAAACTCTTCAGCTTTATAATATTAGTATAGATAAGGTAGTATTATTTGTAGTTTCTATGTTACCTTAGGAATTCTGTCTAGGTATGTAAAAGCAAGTAGCGTAACAGAACAGAACTATCAAAATCGCAAACATATTATGTCATGCATGATTAACATTAATAAGCTTAGTAAATATTTAGGTAACTACTTCATTATAAGTGACTAAAGTAAGTAGTGATCGAATATAAATTCCTCACAAATCCAGTCGGGTCACAACTATCGTGTCAGCAAGCTGTATGAATATATTAATGGTATTATCGATTCCGCTTATAGCTACGCTGACACATATATTAAAATTGTATCACAATAAAACGTATCTAAAAGCTTTGGGCCTACCGAATACATAAACAGTTATAAAAAAATTTCAACAGTCACGAAAAAAAAATTTTAATCTGATTAATTTTAATGTAGGAGGCAGATACGAAAAGGAATGTACGTCTTACAATTCACTAGATATTAATTATTACAGATATACATAAATATCGAATACATTACTGACATAACACGATCAAGTGAATAGGGCAATAGTAATAAATCTTCGATGTATACTGAAATATTGATTCACAGTAACCGTTTCGAGCCTTAGCGCTGATCGAAATACCTATTATGCATTTTTAAATGGCAATTGAGACATTCGTTTCCGGCGGCACGAAGCGAGACCGTGTTATTATTGTATTTCATTCAAACAACTCATTCATAAAATTGCAAATCGTCAGCAACATGAATTTTCGACACACTTCATCAAATCCCGAGATGTGATCCGTGCCTTTACCTCTTTCCATTTGGCGTGATTACGACAACTTGTTGATATAAATACATTTGAAAGTCATTAATCACCGACCAAAAAATTGCCTTCTTGAAAGTATCGCTTCAATGCCGGATTTGAACGTATTTACCTATACCTACACCTACTTTTACAAACATCGCGAACAAAAGCATGCTTTACGTAAACGATTTATTTGTTTACACACTACAATTAATTAAAATACACCATCAAAAGTATTAATGAGTTCAGTGGGTATGCAGAAAAAGTGTTTATTAAGTAACATTGTATCGGTAATTATGTATTAGACAATTTGCTAATTTCCTGCTTTGTTTATTAAAATAATTTAAACGGAATTAGTAAACAATTTGTTTACTACGGTTTTGCATATAGGTACCTAGGAATTTCAACTATGTATTAGATTTTGATTCAAACATTTAAGGTCAAGATAGTCCTAATAGCTGACCTCTAGTAGGAGATATATCCGCAAGGAGAAGAAGAAATAAGGATCTTACTATGTTTGATCATTAACACCTACTGTACGCTTTAGAGTAGGTACGATATGTCACAGTTTGTCTCATAAGTAAAGAATTTAATACAGATTCTAACAGTGGTCTTCAATCATTCAATACGCGAACTCTCTACGCAGCTCGATACTCTAATGAAGTTGTTTCGGATTGTTCATCGAGATTTATCGGTCTCTGTTACGGAATAAACATGTGCTGTTGCTTTGGGTTGGGAACTAATAATAACTGGTCCATTACTCTGCTTAATACCCCCCTGACGTGGTCGCAAACATTCCTGTATCCACTACGGAATTAGGTTGACATTTAGCACATACATGCAACATGTCGCTAGGAATGAAATATTAAATTTGAATCGGAACTACGGCTGAAGCTAATGATTTAGCTCGCGCCTAACAAAATAGGGATGTGTAGTATGGTAGTCGATGAAATTAATACCAACTAACTCTAACTACTTAACACTGTTGATAGGTAAAACTTTTTTCTTTTTTTCTTATCTTTTCTCTTAACTGACCTTTCAGCCATTTAGCTCAGAGGTCACTGCAATGTATCGTAGAGTATTTAAGTACATATATGGATATCATATGGGTGAGGCTGGAAGGGTACTAATCTCCTCGAGTAAAGCACTTGGTATACCTAACTAAGATAGAACTTCACGTAATTTCGCTTAATCTAGTCGTAGTAGTTATGTAACTAGTGGATGCATATACTTAGGTATTAGATATTGACCTAATAAGAATCCTATTTGACAGCCTAATATGATAGTTTATTCATTCAATACAATACAATTCTTATACGACTATACTTAATTCGTCCACAAAAAGTATTGAATTGTACAACAATAAAATTGTAACGTTGTACCTAATATCTTTTATTGTCTCCCTTCCGCTTGAAACTATTCATTTAGGTTCATTTCAAACTGTTGACAAATTATAGGCTTTTAAATTACGATATCATCGTAAACTATTATTCATATTAAGTCAACAAAGGAATCGGACTGAAAATAACTCACGGCCTTTTGGAGTATTATTATATTCTAAAAATATGCAAAGGTTAAAGGTGTGGGCGTAGTAGGGACATTCGTCTGTTCCTTTAGGACCTTTCTATACTTAGTACGGGTCAGACAACATTGACAGTTGGAAATGATTTTTATTGGAGCCTAGAAACAGTTATTGAGTAAGCAAGTTAATATTTAATAATCACGTGTAAAAGTTTAGTGTTTGATATAAGATATCGAACTTCTAATAAGAACTTATCTCTGTCAACTGTCATATATTAAGTAAAAAAAGTAACGAAAGCAAAAGCAAAAAGCTCATAACGAAAAGTAACGAAAAACTCTCTCCCATTTTGTGTAGCTACGTTTCAAAACATTCACAAACGCTAAATGTAAACAAAACGATAGTGTTTAACGTTTCAAAATTGGTCGTTACTGAAGTTTAGTGACATTTCCAGTTTGCAGTCTATTGAAGCGCTAGAGATGTATACGCATTATCGGCAAACACTGAAACCATTAAAGCTCTACCGATTCAAAACATCCCGTGGTGTTCTCGGACCTTTACTGCGATCCTGTAGCTGCCTAGTCTGCCCACTAATCGACGTCCATTACGAAAATAACTCAAATGCCACTCTCACATAGGCACTAGCCCGTAGATGGTATAGATGATGTATTTAGACATATGCGAATATCATTTGAACAAGACGGCATTTAAGTGATTCCTGATGAACATTCCTAGTCGGAGCTTGACTCTTCATTGGAATAAAATAATTGAATGGCGTGACAAAAATCGGAATTTGTGATTTATATTTTATATTATCTAGACGTTAATGAAAAAGATGAAGACTTTTTATATTAAGTGTATGTACCTACATAAAAAAAATATTTGAGTAAAACAGAAAAATATTAGTTTTAGTTGGTTAGTTCTAGTTACTAAAGGTGAAACCGTAATACCTACATCACGAACTAACGACGGTTTTAGATGCCATACTAACTGAAATCACTCAGTTCGTATGTCGACTCGCTGTATTTCCAAGTGTTACCGCGAATTATTGGAGAGTGGAGACCGCGTTGGATTTTGACCCAATAAAGTTACCCACAATATGAATCGGGCCTCAGTTCGGCATTCGGTGTATCTTTGACTAATATACATCCTCGTTAACGTATGTTCGAAACTCACGGCTCAGTATTTAAATGTCGCTTAAATTGTCGCTGCCAAGTTTATTGGCTTGCCATCTCAATTATTTAACTGTGACGGGACGCGCGAAATATCGACGTGCCTAGCACTAAACAAATCTTAGGCATAGATGGAAGATATATGATTTTTATATTTAGTGACCACTTTTTACACCTAAGATAGTCCGCGAGTTCGCGATCCATAAAAATATTCACACCATGCGAACATCGTATCACTTATTAATTGTTGAATATGTTGTATTAGAGACTTTATTACTGCATTCTATTATGAAACTTAATGTAAGAGTAATAAGATTTAGAACCGCTTGGTTATACAGTGCGTGCAACATAACGTCGTCTCCGGCTATAGTGTCAACGCAATGTGGTGTCAACTAATAGTATGTGAGCACCTCATCTATCCTGCACGCCGTGGGCGCTACAACTCCACTAATTGTCATACAAGGGTATTTTAAGTTCACATAACAATGTCTGACGACTCCCCGACACGCCTGATTAGGAACATCAACGAAAGATCTGTGGATGCAACGCTTCCCGACGCTCATTTATTAATGCACTCGCCCGCGTTGATATTATTACGAGGTTTTTTGAACATTTCAGCCTCATGTACCCCTTGGGATTTTAATAAACTTATAAGCACGCGCGAGCAGGTAATAAATCTCGATGAAATATTTCACTCGGAGTTGATAGAACGACGACAGAACGCATCAACGTTACCTTAAAACTACTCGTAAAATATTTCGTTTCACGTCACTACGCTATACTCGTACTTTACCCTACATACTATTTTCGAGTACAGAGCAAGTTTATAATTCAAACTTTTAATGCGTGTTCAATGCGAAATATTCTTATTATCGGAAAAAGGTAACATGTTTGTTCTGATCCGACGTTGTGGCGCGCAATTGAAATGGAACATTAAGTGAGGCGAGAAAGGTTTAAATTGAAATGCGGGTAGCCGCAACCGAAGCCTCGGATTAAGTTTGTCTCTCTCACAGGCACACGCACACAGTTGTGTGCGTACAAATCCGGTTGCGCCTGCGCTGGAGAAAACACTACCACAATTCGTTGCCACCGTAACGAGAGACTACAAAATATTACCTACTAACCGAACGAGGACTCCCTTTATTTCGGAGAAATTAACTTGATTTTCTGAGAACCGACCACCTCACCCATCTGATTAGGGAGATCCGAGCTTTTGTTAAAAAGTTGTACGAAAAAGCTGTATACGACACGCAGATAGATGTTACACTATCTGAGATTTCGCTCTCGATCCAAAAACAATAAGTAGGTAAGTTATTTCCGAGTTGGGCCCACGCATGCAAATGAAATTAGTCGTCGGGTAAGGTTATCTAGTTTTTATTGTAGCGACTTTACGTGTTCTGCTCGCAATAGTGGTAAATTCATAGGAATTTGAAGTGTCATGTATATTGAACACATACATAATGTGAGCCGTTTAATTTTACACTCCATAATATACCCACGAGAACTGTATGTGATGAGCATCATGTTATAGAGCTGACGAGGTACCTATATTTTTATCTACGACAATAATCTAGGCGACTCATCTTACTCTTCGGCTATTCTTTGAGTAAAATAAATCATTTGAGTGAGAACAGAGCTGTGAATTTAATAAACCTATGCATTGATGAAGTAAGTACGAGTAAGCACTTAACTTAAATATAAAGAAATAATATAAATACTCCCAAAGATCGTTTTACACACGAATACTCATTATATTGAAACAATAGAAAGGGGCGAATGTTTACTTAATTACGACTTTTTATTATACCGTATTTAAAATGAAAAAAAGGGTAAGAAGCAATCGTTAAACGGCGAACAAGAGTAAAAAGGCAGTTGGTTCAATGGTCGAAAACAAACAGCAAATATGACGAAGATTGTTCATGGCTCATTATTAACCTAAATGAATGGTGGTGGTTTTACTCTGTTTGCAATACCTGCTTGTACCTTGACTGCACACTCGTAAAGTAAATCGCTCTTTAAAAATAGGTGCTTTAATATCCAATACTCTTTAATATTCCATATAGGAATTTTCAATTTAACAATTTAACTCTGTATAAGAACTTAAGAAGGTAGTAGATAGAAAGTCTTATGTGGAAATGCAACGACTGTCGTTTAAGTTTTTCGAATTCAAAAAAGGTAACTATGCCAAATAAGGAAGACACAGGTAACTAGATAACCACGTACGTAGGTACCAAATTCTTATACACGTATTCAGTGTTAAGATACAACATAGATCATATTTCATCTTAATCAACACATTTCTGTCTTTATAAGGCAGGCCATTAAATTCAACACTTCAGCATAACACGAAATATTAATCTGGAATCCGACACTCGTGCTGACGAGACCCGTATGACCTAAATAAAAGCAACTTTGTCGCCTTTTGTTCCAGCTCGTTTATAAAACGATACTGTACCTACTCATAATGTAAGCAGTAACCTACCTACTTCCCGAGACGAAGATAAGCTATAATGTTTCTTGATACAATGCGAGCCTGATCGCTTAATCATCGAGGATCATTTTTACCAATCAACTAACCTTTTTTTATCAATCTAGACCTGTCTTTATGTAATAATGCACTTATATATATAGGCATGAATACACTCTTTATTTTAGTGAAACAAAGTAAGCAAATGCAAGAAGGTCATCTGATGTTTTCATATTAAAACGAAGGATTGGCTTAAAGAGAACTTTGTCAGTAAGTCATGTAAGGGTTAGCGAATGTCACGAAACATTTGATTAGAACTATATGATATGGAAAAGGCGAGGTAATCATGATATAACACTAAACAATGTAACGTTCAAAATCAAAACTAAAATTCTGGTAAAGTTTACGTTACCAAATGTAAGGAAACTGATAAGAAAGACGGTCTCTATTGACAAAAGATTTAGAACTAACCAAGGTAAACAAAAGAAAACCAGCGTCTATTTTTCCCATAACATACCTTGGAAATTTTCAAGTTAAAAGTGAATAGGCTTTATGTAAGCAGCTGTGCTACATCTTAGGCGGTATCTCGCTTTCCATCGGGTGAGAGCTGTCAAAGGCAAGTCTATGAAGTAAATCTTAATAAGGACATTAGGTATAAAATAGTGTTACGACTTGTAAATAGGTTTCCTTTATAAGATTTGAGTGAACCGGTGTAACGCGAGCAATTTCTTCCCTCTGTCTACATAACGTATCTAATGCCATTGCGCATGGCGTGTTTGATATAGAAATGGCGTCATAATGCGATTCAATTTCAACCCTCCTACTGTACGACGATGTTTAGAAATCGTCCATGAATTTTATAATACACAAGCTATTTTGTTAGAAGCTGAGCGTAGAAAGGGGTTCGACCTTCCATGCAAGGAACGTCTTTCTGTTATAAGTAAATATGCAGTAGAGTATGCCAATGCCAAGGTAAGTACAAAAGTATGGGCAATATAAAGAAATAATTTTTGTCCCTGTTAACATTGTCTATAATGGACACACTAGTAAGGTTTAGATTTTAGAACGAAGTTTATGTGAAGTCTCAATTCGATTTTATCGCAAAGGTAGCTAATAGTCTCCGACTAATGAACCGACATCTGTACTGGCATTTGCTTGGCATTATGCGCTTATTGTTATAATCAATGACCTGACCTGTCAGTGAGATATTGCCGTGGCTCATTAGCTAAAAATTGATGGCCCATCGTTGCTAATAGGCGAACCTTTTTCAGAGCACTAATTGAAAATCGATTGCGGCTACGCCGTATAGATAATCCATCCAGCAGGTGTCATAGTTCGTGCGTTCATACGATAGTGTTATTTAGAATAACTTAATTGGAAATACCTTAATTATAATTACGAGTACCTACAAGCTTTTATTTAACTTGACTTGTGAGTATGTAAATAACATAATTTTAAAAATCTTGTAAACTATTTTAAAAATTCCTGATAATTGATTGAGCTGAAATTTTGCATACGCGTTGTGACGTCATTTTTAATCCAATATGGCGGCCCAAGATGGCGGACTAGTTATTTTCTGTGCATCATGACATGGGTATCGAATAAAAGGGTTTGCTGTAAAGAATAAGACTAAAGCCTATTTTTAAAAAGGTTTTTACCTAGGTTTTAATTATTTATTAGCTATGAATAGTAAGTGGTGTATTAACACTTTCGGAATTTACATGATGACAATTGTTACTGAGTTCCGTTATTGCGACGTACCCACATAAAAAGCATTAATGAAATTATTCATCTGATAGTACGCGAATAAAAAGCAGATGTAAGCGAGGGGCCGAAGGCCAAAGATTCTAATTTTTAAAACATAACGGTTTTTGCAAACGCAATTAACCTTTAACTCATAGGGACACGGCAAATGAACGTCATAACTTACGTTTCGGTTTTCTATACCTAGTGTATGTAGAAATAAATTAAAAACATTAAAACTTTCGTATATTATTTATAACAATATATTCTACCTAGACAGAATATAATACAAGCTTAGTATAACTTCATTATGGTGCGGTAAATAACTCATATTTATTAAAATCAAAGAGTTCAGTTCGTTATTAATATTTATATTGAATTAAATAATTGATATGAAGGTTTTTTATGAGCGAGCATTTAATCAACATTTATCGATAGGCTAATTGGTTACACGAGATCGTGGGAATTTACCTGCATAACCTTTTTTAATTGTAATATTTTAATAATGTTTTTCAGATATCATTATAACAACGTTGTCTTCGTAATAACAGAACAGACTAAAAAGCAATTTGTGTTACTGAATCGTACTATTAACCGCGTATTAATGAACAGTTTATTTGGAGAATAAATTGTGCCACTCGAGGTTTAGTGGAGGCAGGGCTCTTAAAACGTACCACAACGCTGCATAAACGTTTACAGCCCATTCTTGTACTTAATTGCTATTTAAATAAAAACGCACCATGAAGGCAATGGGACCCATACTTGGAGGGAAAATACCGCATTCCTGTTAAGTTCCTATACTTAATTTAGGGTGGCCGAAGCCAAAACGAAAAGCCACTTAATGATCCCGCGCAACTATATAAATATGTGCATAGGAATGAATTTTAATTCTATACATGCAAATGGTTGACGGTAGCTGTAAAATTGTAATAGAAAAACGCTGGGAATAAAAGCATAGGTAATATAATTTTTGCATTAATCAATTATTATAAGTACATTTTAATTGCCGTTTTTTGACGACATGGCGATGTTTGAGATACCTTTAATAATCAAATTATCGTGGTATTTAAACTTACATTTTCTTTTCAACGATTTTAATTGTTCGTGTTTATCAATTACGAATTCAATACATTTTAAGTCATTAAAAGTTCTAATACTATTTTAACATTTCGCGTCACAAAGAGTGTTTCGTCCAAAACATATGTCAGTGCGTAGTAAGCAGGTGTCTAAATCTTCGGAAGTGAGGAAAACAAACATGTGTGAATGGAGTAATAAGCTCGGCTTAGAAGCGGAAAGCGGGGTCGACGAAATAAGACGATTGACCGGCCGTAATGTAACGACATTAGGCAGCAGTTGGTCGGTGAGGTAGAGCTCGAAAATAAGAAATAATGAGGATAATCCCCGAGGGTAGGGAGCACCCCCACGGTGTCATCTTATCGCCAAGATAGCAAAAGTGGATCGCATACGGCACGCACGCGGCCCCCGCCCGAATCATTCCATAATATTATCTTTATTAACGTCCTATACTCGCTTACGATTCACCATTTTAATATGGCACACTGAACTCAATGGACAGATAACTCTAACGAGCCTATATTAATACGACAGCCGTGAAATTTAATAAACTCTTATCGGATAACAAATAACGTCGACGGTAGATCTATTAATTTATTAACTAATACACTCAGAGATAATAATTCTTAAACAATAAAGCGCACTCCATAGATGTAGGTTAGTCGGAAAATGATTACAAAAAAATTCTAATGGGCCCACTCTTTCTACCTTGCATACCTACATATACTCGTAAGTAGTATGTACGTATAAGTACTGGTACTCGTAGTAGTCTATTCCGTGAAGTTTATGAAGCAAGTAAAATAAATAAAGTTTGATGACAAAACTTGACAAATTAATTGATTGTAAATTATATTCGTACATATTTATTTCAAGATGGCCATCGGCGCGGTCACTTTATGTACACATCCACGTGTCATACCTCAAATACCTAGTTTACTTAAGACCTAATTATGTCTAGGTTATCTATACTAATATTATAAAGCTGAAGAGTTTGTTTGTTTGTTTGTTTGTTTGAACGCGCTAATCTCAGGA
>DWOF01000366.1:0-10701 GCA_018250795.1 Clito sp. Burns02 | reverse complement strand
ACGCTGCAACTATTAGGAGCGAAGATGTAATGGAAAATGTGAAAAAAACGGGGAAAATTATCTTTCACGCGGACGAAGTCGCCGGCGTTTGCTAGTTTTATAATAATTAAACTAGCTTATGCTAGCGACTTCCTCCGCGTAGGATTTATTCAACCGATTGAGATGAAACTAAGTGCAGTTTTAGCTGAGCAATTACCTAAGTACCTAGTCGAATACTGAGAACCATATTCAAATTAAAATAGGTTCAGCCGTTTTAATATGATGACCGAGCAAAGCCAAGCATTTGAGAAGTTACAGTTTTATAATAATAGTACCTACTTAGAATACAAATTAGAGATATTATAGGTACCTATTGTTGTACCCGTATCTTTTGGTAGCTAGATAGTGCACCAAGGTACTTGCAAGGTACTGGAATGCGAGCTGTTAAAGTGTCAATGTTGGAGCGATGAAAAATAAGGTGTCAATTTATTAAAGTTGGCAGACGAATTTAAAGTGGCGCGCGCTCATTACTGCCAGCGGTTTAATTAGTGCGCTACCAAATTATTTAGACGCTGCATATCTACGTGCACATTGTTCGATGTAAAATTAGCGCAGCTTTCTTAAATAATATCACAATTTATTATTTATCGATTTATCGTTAGTCTTTAACAAGCTTTTGTTTAACTTTTTTGTTAATTTTAAACATTGCCAGATATTAATTAGGTATACCTACCTAACATAATTTTATTGCATTTAGTAAGTTATTATACCTAATAACTTACTAAATGCAATAAAATTATGTTAAAATTGCGCAATTTTCACCTACCTATAATACATTTTGGGAATAGCAATAGGGAAAAGAGAAAAATCAGATATTTTTTGCATTAGAAAACATAGGTAAACATAATCTTTTTACAGTACTTTTTACAGTATGCAGCAGTATTACAGCTAAGTACAAAGTACACTTATTCTGAACAAGAAAAATACAAGCAAAATATTTTCCAACCAGAAAAATGTATCTACATACTTACATAGTAAGCTTACTGCTGGCTATTTCCCACGATAATTTGAATAGGTAATAAATTATCGACTGAATACCGTTGTCACATTGATTTCTATTAAGCTGGTATTTAGATACATTAGGTATCTATATTGGTATTTGAGGTAATACTGTGTTTGTTCGTTTCAAAATTTATTCACATTACATAAAAACACTAATAAACAATGTAGGAAAAACAAAGAATAACTTTAAATATAATTTACTGAACAATTTTTGCACTCGAATAAAAATTAGCTACAAGAAAAAATTGTATAGGTACTTCTAATAATGTTTTAATTCTTTTACAGAGAAATTCGTGGATGCCGCCGCATCCGCCTCTGGGTCGCCATCACCTCCTCTGCCGGAGTACGAACGAGACTCTCCCGTGGACGTATCCTCCACGTCCGAGGCAGGGTCAGCGAGTGGGGCTGCAGGCGCCTCCAGGGCGCTCTCTCCGCCACCCCGCAACCCGCAGCTGGCTGAGCGCTGGTCCAGCGAGGAGATGAGGCACATCCAGTGCCATCTCGAGACCAAGGAGCTATGGGACAAGTTCAATGAACTCGGCACCGAAATGATCATCACTAAGACTGGAAGGTAAGTCGAATATGGCACTGATTGTAGGTATTATTGTAGGTACAACCTACTTACACTTACATCTATTAAATTATTTAGGTAATACTTAAATCTTAAACGTGTAAATAGGTTTTTTTTTTTTTATAAAGGATAGGCTTGCGTTTGACCGCTATCACGCCTGTCGGTAAGCGAGATGCGGCCTAGAATGGAACACGCTTGCCTAAAAAAAGCCTATTCACTCTTGTCTTGAAGAGTCCCAGGTTGTAGTTGTTAGGAAATAATATGTAATAATAATATATAATAATATGTAATCATGTTACATAGTAAACAAAGTTAAACAGTTAATAGAGATGTTTAGTCATTTCAAAAAAAGTCTAGGTATTTAGTTAGGTTGGCATGTTGATTTTTAAAAGCTTAAGTATGTACCTATCTAAAGTGTAAGTGATGAATAGGTAACGAATTAACGACTTCATTCTAATGACTTCACCACACTTACTTACGTATTCGCTACTTATTTAAAATTACCGATAAACCCAACATGGATGTCTACTTTAAGTTAATTACAACAATTATCCAATTAGAAGGAAAACACGAGCCTACTTAAGTAATTCGAGTCACCGTGGACTATAAACCTACCGCATGGCACGACTTGAAGCAATCAAATCGGATCGATTAGGGTATGTACTGAGTAAATTCACGGTGGTAATCGAACGATTGTTGAACGAGATCAAGGTAGTAGCAATCGTTGAGGGCGATAAGGTAGGTGGCATGGTGCGGGCGGCGGTGCGAGGCGCGACCGACACGCCTCGCCGACGAACAATGGACGACCGCCGTCAGTAGTACCTACCGCGGACGAAATACTGGAATTATTGCTTTGATTGGGTTAATGTCGTGGGTTACGTGCATTTGCTACCTTTAAACTGTTACGCTAAACATGATAATTTATGGAATTTTTACACAAATGATACATTCTTCTTAAGTCCATGCATGCTATGGAACAGGCTTCTACCTGACGTGTTCTCGATGGACTACGACACGGAGATTTTCAAAAAAGGCTTCAAGAAAGTCCTTCAGGACTGGTAACGCATCGGCGACCCCTCTGGTATTGCAAATATCACAGGCGACGTTGACCACTTCCTATCAAGTGGTCCGTGGTCCTGTTTATCAGTCGTATTATAAAAAAACGAGTAAAAACCTCATATAGCACTTCTCAAAAAAATTCTAATTAATCAACCGCCTTCTAGCAATCACCGCCACGCCTTGCGATTAGTTAGAAACGAGTTTCAGCTCCAAGAAATTCCCGCTGACAATGACAACTAGCGTGCAAATTTCAGAGAGCGCCGAAGTAATTTGTACCTGTAATAGGCAGAGGCTAGGTAGCCGAGGCCGCTATCGGTGCGTTGTACTGTGTGCCGTGACGTTATCGTGGGCCCGTAAATCAACGCGATAGCCCGTTGATCGTGAGTATCGTGACAAATCCGGTAACGCAATCTTTTGATAAAGACCGTACTTAACGATATAAACTTCTATAAAACGTTTCGGTTTTCGTTGCGTTATTAGCATTTTGAAAAGCTTTGATTAGCTCTGTATTAGCCTTATTGGCTTATACCTTCTTCTTCTTCTTTCAGCCCTTTGCTGTCCACTGCTGGACATAGGCCTCCCCTAATCGACGCCACCCCACCCGGTCCTTATACGGCTTATACCTATTTGAAGATTTTTTATTGGAGTTCAAATCATTTGGCTTCTGATTTATTAATTTCCTAATAATAACAATGCTATTTTGAGCAGCAGCAAATGAAATTCATAGAATTTTCACGTAGCACTCACCATGGTAGCTATTGTTAGTATTGTTACTCTAAAACCACGAGTGGTGAGAGCTTTTATAGTTTTACTGTGAAATATGTAATGTTATTTCCGTTACGTTAAAACATATAAATTGGAACAAAGGCCAAGTGCAGAGCACGAAACAATGAGGGCTCTTTCACGCGCTATAAAGCAGTATTAATACCTCACTTATTTATTCCTTATAATGTTCTCGAGTTAACGACGCCTCGAGCATTCGGTTTTTCTACCACGCACCATAAAATACGACATCTGGAAATATATTCCATTCATAGATATTTACACCTAAACTTAGTAACCCAGAACAATCATTATGCATGTTTAATGGCGTGCTGATTTAGAACAACCGTTTGTTATAAAATAGAAAATACCGGCTGACAGTCTAAGCTCCTATATATTTTTCATTTCGAGGTCATAATTCGTCCACGTTATCTGGTTTCACGAATTATCTTCATTCCGTTTCGCTCATGTGAGAGAAAAAATTAGGTCGTTTGTACACGAACATCGCGAGGGGTACAGGAAATCGTATTCGGGGGCGATTTTCCACACGCCGTCACGCCGAGCTTAGTCCAGCTTATCCGAGTCGGCCTCGTCGATTAGCATAAATCTCGCCAACTAACCGTCACAAATGAGTAGCGGGCATGGGGCGAGATGGTGGCGAGCAAACAGGAGGCGACGATGCGACGGCGATCGCGCGACGCTCGCTTGTCGCGGCGACGATGCGCGACGAATCGCGACCGTCGCCCGTTCGCATAAATCAGCATTATCTCGCGAGATAGCCGCGCTTGGACCCACCCCGCCATATCACGCCGAGCCCCGTGTCGTTCGAAAAAATTAATGACTCGGAAAAACGATTCGCTTATGAGGGATCTTTCAATGTAATTGAATTGCTCCACTGAGATCTACCGAATCGTCGCCAGTGCGTATTGTTGAGTCAGGTGTTCTATCGCTTCAACGGGTTTATGTTACGATACAGTATTGTCATGATTGCATTGTTCTATAATATGATTTTTAATCATAGGTATACGTTGAATATACATACTTAAAACATAAAACTTTTTTAGATAGACAGGTACCTACTTATCGCTGTAGGTACATTTAGAAGAAAAGCAGATGCTTTTAAATATCAATGTCGGTAATTTGGTTACAGTCATATATCCATTCCGTAATCTTACCTCATCCGACAAACAGGCAGATTTAATTTGCATACGTATCCAAATGGGGAGAGGAAAAATGCGGCGACGTTAAATCCAGCCACATTAGCTGCATTCACCCCTTAGAGATTATCATAACAGGCTTAATAGAATAATGTAAATATGTCTGTCTGTCGGTCGCTAGTTGCCATGCTAATCGCGCGCAGCTAACGTGGTAAGCTATACTTTAAAACCTGTCTCTTTGTGTGCGACTCTTAGTTTATTTAACGCGGGCCCATTTTTCATCCGCTCTGCAAATATTTTGATGGTTGTCGGATACCCGTTTCGAATCCAGTAGCGTTTACGAGCGAGCAGTTGAATGTTTGCAATATTTATTGACAAAATGGAACTAATAATTTTAGAAACCTATAACTTTGTCAATGGCGCTAGAAGTGTTATTGTATTGCATAGCTGTTAAATATTACTGATGGTTTTAGGAACTTAAAAATATAAATCAGCATGATAATTTTCGCCACTAGGTTAAATGACTGAGCATAATGTATAGTTATCATAAATCTTGCACGTCTATATTCGTGCGTGTTTTCTACGCGATCACCGTTAATATTGCCTAGATTGCGATTGTAAACGAGTCTTAATAGATTTAAATTAACATGTTTTCATATTAGAATCTATCGTCGATCGCCAGCGGAGCGTGTTGAAGATGTTTTCCGCCGCGAGCGTTGCCAACACTTGTAATCACGGAGTTGGCAGCCAACAGGCTCTTTGATTTAGTTCTCACCACTATGCCCGCTATAAACATATGCTTCTACAAATATATGATAAATTATAATGAGCGTTTATTCGCCCGTAAATAATTCGGCGTTTGTGAACTCAAACAAAACGATATTGTTTTCATCTGATGAATTGATGATTAACGTCAAATACTAGAGAAGTTAATTGCGTCCTCTGGTCGCGCTTTGATGTTGGAAATTATTTTGGGCGGAAGTGGCGTTAAATATTTTAAAGAATGGTATAAAAGATTGAAATACGTGTTTGATAGCGCGGGAGCTGACAGTGGCGCATTTACTTTTAGATGATTTCGTAAATGCGATACGTGTAGGTCTATCTATCTCGATGCATGGTGCATAGATCGTCAGTTCAATTCCCAGTACTAGGTCCGGTGCAATTTATCGAACTATTGCAAATGTGTCCGCCGAGCAAACTTGCTTTGTGTTTGTTAAACGGTAACGTGAACTTGTAACGTTGGTGGTTTTTCGTTCAGTACACTTCGAAAACTTTGTGAAATTGACTTCAACCAACGATACGATACTTTTTATGTCCTATAAGGTGTCTGGATCAAAAGCGTATCTTTTAGTATTTCTTTTTATATGTATCTTTAATATGATAAACGTTTTGAACTATTTAGGATATCTCCTTGCAGTATAAATAAAATTTAGGGCCTATGTGTCACATCCAGTGCGCGGTATGTAGGCATGTTTTTGCGTGCGGTGTCGCGGCGCGCTGGGCGCACACCGCGCTTACACGTACGCAAGGCTCGCCCGCCATTTGTCGCACTCGCACGATAATTGTTGATATACGATCGCGATCCGACACCGTAATTGTCAACGCTTAATCTTCTAATTGGCTCGCATTTGCCAATGCCAGCGAGTCGCCTCCATTCGTTCGCACCGATAGTTTGCGTACGAAAAAATCGCTCACCGTATTTGGCCACATTCGTAAAACATGACACTCCGGCTCGTATAAATGCTTCGGCGAAACGAGCGAGGAAGAAAAGCAATTCGTGACGCCAATTTCGAGAACAGTAAAAAGTGCGATTCACAAGTGCAACTTGAAACGGCGTTTAAGAGCGAACCGAGGGCGGCGCCCGCCGGGGGCGAGAAAACAATTTGGAATTTTATCGGCGACGAGGTGGCGCGGGGCGGGTGACCGTGTTACTTCTGATTTATGGTCACATTAGGTGCGAGCCACAACGCGCGAAATGCACACGCTCACGCTGCCCTATTATCGCTACCTTTGCTTTTCACCTGTTAATCACAACAGAAATCTTTTTAATAAACGCTATACCTAGAGGCAAAACAATTACCTACACACGAAACTGAAATTCTTACAATTAATTCGGCGAACTTTAAAAAGTTTTAATTGGAACGAACCTCTTGTTCAAAGATCAAACAAAATATGTGTATTTGTGTCGGTATATATCTCAATGTTTAACTTTGTTCGATTTTTTAACCAACTTCAGTTGTACAATTCATCTCGGATATTTTAATGCCACTCGAATTCAAAAGCTAATTTCACTAAAACCTTAAATGAAACGAGTTGGCCTGAGCTCGCACATTATTTAACTTGTTCCAAGTTTAAATTGAAAACGCCACCGAACTCTTTACGTAGTCCGAGTCAAATTTTGAACTTTGCCGCTGAATCGGAAATTTCTTTATAAATATCTTATTATGCTTAAATTCAGTTGGTGTCACGTTGCCGACACTAATTTTATTCGTGAGAGACGGCGTCGGGGCGTCGCTGCGGTGGTGCGGTGCTCGACTCGGTGAAAATGTATGCAAACGGGGAACACGATATTTGACGGAGCTGAAAACGACAAAAGAATTAAGGAGAGCTCCTCGACCCCGAAGACTGCCGACACCACCCCTCCCAGGACGTTACATTGCGAATTCACTTTGCTCTCTCATATTATAAAGATTACCCGTCACTCCAACCGCGATTAATCTATCAGCCTTTTTCATTTAAACGCAAAGCCTGAAATAATAATAGACTTAACCCCTCTTTGGCTTTGTGTCAAAGGCTACTTTGTATATCCTTTTATTCAAAGGGTTCAATTACTACAAGAATTAAATTAAATATTGACAGATAAATTGTTTTAAATGAAACACAAAAACGTACGTGGACTAATTATACGTCATTTTAGGATTCGGTCTGTAATTACTGCAGGCTATAGACAAGGAAAGCGAGTTTCATGACAACACGTGTATTGTTTTAATTCCCATCACGTTAATAATTCACGCACACAACCCTATCTGTATCTATTTGGGTTATGTGAAGAGAACACATGCAGGATATTTGAACACAGCGTGTAATAGATGTGTGATTCATGTAAATGTACCCTTAGCGAGTGTATCGTAGGCTAATCTCACCCCCCGCCCTGGCAAGCGACGCAATATGCCGCGGGCCGGGGTGGCAGGGCTCCGCGGAGAAAACGTGTAAACTAATTATGTACATTTTCGTAGCCACTTATTTACATAACCACGGGCTGAACCCTGCTTTCACCGTGAATATTTCATTTGTAATCTTTACTTTGACGGTTTAATATGACAGCTGTTGGTTTGTTTGTAGGAAACTTTTAATTTTCGTCGTTTCGGTGTCTTCCGGTGCCACCGTCCTTTGTGTGCGCTCTGCGACGCCTCCCGCGAATAATGATAGGTGATTGTCGAACAAGTTTTTTTTATGGATAAACGGCTGGGAAACTTGGTAAGGTGTAATTTGGAATTTTCGCCGAGACGGGCCTTGTCGGCTGTTGTCTGAGCGCGAAGGTGCTTATTATATTGATGACTGTTATGCCTAAACGACACCGTTTACTTTCTACGTTTGTTCCGAGGTGGGAATTAATAATGAAAAAACATACGGGAAACTCATTAACTACCCATAATTGGAAATTGATCTCAAGTGCTGTCGATTAAACCCTTTTTAAATTTTTGTGGGTTGAAAAACTATACAAGGAGAATGTATACGTGGTATTGATTGATAATAGGAAATAAATCAGTAGAATTTAAATTTACAGCCACAAGCAGGAGTGTTGTTTAGTTCAATCCTCGCGCTTACGAGTATAGTGCTTCGTGGTGTGCAGGAAGTCAATAAATAAAACTATTAGATGGTAATGAGCGAATGGGCAGGAGTTTCGCGAGTATTTATACCCGCCTTCGCGGGAACTAATTTATGGAAGTAAGTACGCGGAAAATGTTTATGTACCACCCGCCCTCTACTGTTGACATCCGGTGGCCTCCCTACAGCTAGGTACAATTGCACATAAGTACTGGCTTGTTAAATTAAATATTGCCTACCTTTATACGGTTATGATGAAAGCAAGTAGTTACATAGGTATTACGATTGTTATTGCAATTACAATTAAGTTTAAACATACGCCCTACCGACAAATATGTTTCGCAATTGGACTCAATTAGGGTATGAGGGAAAGTTTGTGGTTTTAAATAAGGAGGTAGGTATGTACTTAATGCAGTTTCATTTTGCTTATTTATCTATCTTAAGTCACTCTATTTAAAAATTCTCTAAAAATAGTAACCGTATCAAATCGAATCAAAAACCGTCGCTTGACTAAATAAGAGCTGAACAGATGCGGATAGCGATGCTGTGGATGCTTCGTTTTACTATAATTAAGTAGTTTATTACAAATAATACTTAAAGTAGGGATCGTTATTACATTTATGAAACTCAGTCATTTAAGCTCTAGATGCGTCGCCAGTAAACGCAGTGTCTTTGAAGTCGAACTTCGAAGAAAACGTTGACGATTGACACCCTGTTGGATTACTCATAGCTCAGGCCAGTTCATACGTCTGTTAGCAGATTTAAGAGGCAATTACTAAGCTTTTTAAGGGACCACCGAGAAGCTCTGCTAGCTTTAATGACACTGAAACTTGTAAAGCTAAACTAGGCTCATGTATGTAGTACATAGTTATGCGCAAAATTTTCAGGAAAATAAATTGTTAGATAGCACTAAACTTTATCATTTTGATAGTTTACTTACGTATGTATTTTTCAAATTAGAGAATTTAGTACCGATTTATGTTTATACGTTTAAATGTAACCGTACCATATTCCAAGATAACTAGTACGCAACAAGCACTTATCCTTATCCGTGGCTTCATGACGCAATCAGCGGACCGCAATCGCAACCATTACCAAGACGAGACCCGCCCGCCGCTGACATGTCGCGTTTTAACAGCCCGTACGTGCGCCCCCTCCAGCCCCGGGCCCCAACCCACCCTCGAACTGACGACATTAGCAGCCGCAGCCGTAAGGCACGGCCAGACGTTGACGTAGGTAAAGATAGGTACACCTACCCTATCTGCTATGTATTTACGATTAGATAGGTAGCTGTATTTTTAAACTATGCAGTAGGTACCAGTACCAGTACAAGTCTAGATTAAGTACAACTTAGTGTTTTGATTTTGTGCCGATATGTGGGTGTGTACCTATGGGACCAAATAGGAACATAATGGGTTTAAGTTGCAAAAGACATTGTAACCGATTTCTGAGTATGTACGACGTTTAAACTCATATCTATGTAGCAAAAGAATCACAATTGGTTCTAACCAGTATGCCGACTTCAATTTAGACATGTAGGCGTAATACGTCGATCTATTTATCAGCAACACAACGTGACGTTGATACGGCACTTTGTTAGTTGTTACCGTTTTTGGGCAACAGATCTAAAATGTTAATGGCGACGGTGCCACAATGTCGTAATGATTAGGACATCAAAATGTTAATGGAACGTGAATGAACGTACGACAAAAGTGTTATTTACATATTTAAGAATCACTAGCTAAAATAGAGTATAACTACCTATATAGGCCCTACCTACTACCTACCTAATAAATAAGTATTAGGTAGGTAATAGGTAGGTATTTTCGCGATAGAGAACTTAAACTTAACCAGTATCAATTACGGTCAAATAAAATCAATTACAATTTATTTTTGTCTACAAAAGAAGTTATCTCTCCTTAATTACCCAATTAACCTAAGCTAAAACAGTCGGATTCGCACATTGCAAAGTCGTTATCATACACTAAGAACTTAATTAGGTAGGTAGGTACAATCTTACCAAAAGTTTGTGTAAAACACACGAAAATTAGTCAAGGAAGGCAGCGCGGAGCCGCCGTTTGCGGATATTATCGCCAAACTTCCCAATTTCAGCGTCGACTTGCGAAACTCATCGCCGCGTTTTGTAAACGAAAACACAGGTGTAACGGTAATGGCTTGCGGCTCGGGAGTGCGGCTTGCGGCTGCGGCCTCGCGGTTTGTGTGACCCTTTCAAAATTCTCTGTCTAGACTTGTTAGAAATTTGTCGCAAAATTAATATAAAAA
>DWOF01000365.1:0-10704 GCA_018250795.1 Clito sp. Burns02 | reverse complement strand
GAAAAACTTTCCGTGTATGTATAGGTAACATTATAAATTAATTCAAATTAAAATTCAAAATTATTTAAATGCTATATTTAAGTTCATAAAGGTGTTAAAATTTTTAGTTTGTACTTACACTTTGTACTAAGTAACCCTTGGAAAAATAGTTAGTAGATAGAACGTTTTTCCTCTTCTAATAAATTGTCAATGAATTAAATATCATTATAGAAAACGATCGCCGTCTTCCGCGATCGAATGAAATCATGTTTTTACGCCGTAAATACAAAAAGTAGTGATAACATAAAAACAAACAATCTCAAGCGCATAAATTAAAATTTCCGCCTACCGATGGCAGTGGCAAATCAAGCATAAATATTACTGGGGGACCGAGTTAAGTCTTGTACGCAATATCCACTCGACTATTATTTTAGGAAAATAGGGTAATAAAAGCTACAAATATCGATAAACGCGATTTAAAAACAATTACTTTACAATTACAACAAGCTTACTAGACCTAAAAGAACTGCAATCGCTAATATTGTATTGTGTGATCTAAAGCAAAAATATTTTTGTAATTTACCACTAGGTATGGTAGGTACCTATTTTCAAAATGTGTATCGATAAAAGCCCTTAATAATCTTAAAACGCTAAATAATCATCTATTCTAGAATGGATAGTGTGCAAAGATCCTGAAACTACATCGATATTTTGTTGTACCTACTACAATATTTACGACGTTAAATTTATGGTATGAAACTGCTGTTATTACCTGCCGAATTCTGTTACAAATGGGGCAATATAAATTTATGAAAGAAGGGCTCATAAGATAAACTACTTGTTTTTACGAGGACCTATTAGAATTCAGTTTCATAATGAAATCTTCTTTCGTTCGTGTATTTGTTTTTGAATAGAGAAGTTTAGATGTCAGCCGATTATGCCTAATATCTAAAACGCAGGTTCATAAGGGATAGGCTACCGGTAATCATTAATTATGTTAAGTGAATTATACTAATTTTGTTAAATAAATTATACAATCACAATACCGCCTTTCACTCAAACTGCACCATTATCTTTTATTTAAAAGCAATAAACTATCATCCTATGAACATTATTTGTACTCCTACAATTACTTCATATCATCTTATATTCATTGGTCTATGCACTCCAGCTGATTAAAGGAATGCTCTTTAAGGTGCCATTAAAATAAATAAACTATCCGAAACAATTTGAAGTGTTAAGTGACCGTTGGCCATCAAAAATTACGAGATAAAGAGTAACAATGCCGGACTGGTGACTTATGAAGCGATTATAGGAAAGTACAGCCAGCAAGTAAAGTAGAATTGGAACTCATTAAACTTCTAACAGTCAGACAGGCCCCCTTTACACCCTTATAACACGCATCTTTTTTGTCACATTTTAAAAATAAATTTCATCAATTGAACGAAGCTTAAAATATTAACTAAAATAATTATTTCGGAACTGCAGTGGCAACCACGAAACTGTGATTTCAAAATGTTTGGGCGGACAGTACTAGCGGCTTCACGCGCTCTATTACACCGTAGTGATAACCACAATCAGGTAACAGCGCACTTGACATCTTTATGATGTTTCAAAAACCATTACTAACGACACCTTTTTAGTTACTCGCGATAGGCACAGGATGGTTTGGAACAAAACGTTTCGGAGTCATTGGCACCTGTGCGGGCGCCACATATCACGTGTACCTACCTACCTTAAATTTACGATATACTTCTTAGAGAGCAATCTTTAAGAAATTTTTACCTTTCCTATTTTAACCTGGAAAAATTAACTGTAAGAGATCGAATAAGTTAATCTTCTCATTGATCTATTGTCTTATTTCCTGATCTGGTCTCGACGAAATACTTCAGTAAACCTTGCTGTAGGTACAATGTTACTACGAGCACTATATGCACAGTTAATAAAAACGAACGATCTCTACATAAGTGAACGTTTTTTACCCAATAAAAAAGCGGTTTTACTGAAATAAAATAGTACAAGAACGTTTTATTTAAACGCGTTAGGAATCACAAATGACAATGAATGTTTAACAGACAAAATTTGATTGGGTTGCGTCCGAGCTGTTCGCCGGCTAGTTCGCTGGAAGCATACATGAATTTACTATTTAAAAATGTATGCCGAAATGAAATCAATACGTCTGAACGTTTGGTTGGCGAGGAACTGCGCGTTATGAGATCATAAATCTCTGATGTTACACCGACTCTCTTCCCCCGCGATATAGTGCACATCAAATGTAGCAAGATACGGAACCCGCTCCTGAATTTGAGCTTTTTCATTACGATTCAGTGCGAGCATTAATGGTTCAGAAAAATGTAGGTTACTGCAGATAGCATTACAGTTGGTATAAGATTTAAGATTTATTATCACAATTTTTCAAAAGTAAATGATATGGTTTAATATTCGACTGCCACTGTTTTATAATCGCTCTAAGTAGAACTACACATTATTCAAATACATATACCTAGATAGTTACTGACTAATTAAGATTCAAAGACACTAATTTAGCAAATATCTTATACTTTCGTCACTGTTATATGGGTTATAAGATATCAACTACAAGATCTCGGATAACTAAACCTGCAGAACAGATAGCAGAACAAGTTGCATAAGTTATGTCATCTGATAACAGAATGGTAACGGTGATTTCAATACAGATAAACGTGGGACGAAAAATTTTGTCCGACAAATAGCAGTACAATTTTCTTATAAATTTTATGTATCTACATATAATTCGCTACTAACTTTAGAGTTTAAGTTATCTGACACGCGTTGTAGCGGTAATGTAGTAGTAAGTATCTATAACACTGAAGTGCGAGTTACTTCGATGTGAACAAGCCTCTCGTAAAATATTTTGATAAAACTTTTAGCTTAGTCAGCTACTCGTACATATTACAGTCTCCATGATGGTAGCAGTCATAAAATCTTATCAGAAGCCTTTTCTGGTTGATGAATTGGATATCATTTTTAATCATTACCTCATTGTGTCATCTTCTCATTATAGTTTTTAAAATGATGTTGTTTATCTGAATTAATGATAGATGTAAATTCAACCTATTTTTAATCATCTTAATCTCTTAAATCACTATTAAATAATTCAACTACCAGTTATTATTAATGTGTAGTTCTTATTATTTTATTAAACATACAAAAGGTTGAAATGTCGGTGCTATAAAATTTATCGAATGTTGACAAATATTATTTTTAATTAGCCATAAAGGTATATTTATTGCGAGAGCCCGAAGCAATTTACTATCAAAACAGATTGTGATGTGTCGATATTTTTTCCATAACCCGCATATTTTTTAGCATTTATTTTACATATCAAATTTTTATTACTTACATTTACAAAATCTGATATTCAAATTTCCATACTTGTTTAACATAATGTGTATCAAAAGTTGCGTTAATGGCGATATTCTATTAATAAATTATTGATTACCCTAATAGATAATATGGGAATGGCAGAGACGTGAGTCGGTTACTATACTAGGAAAAGTTAGGAGGTTGTTCTACTGATTTAAGTAATAATTCCATAAAAAAACAGGACACGTTTTAGTAGATTGTATTAGTTTAAATATATCTAGAAACCATATATCATTAATATTAGATGAGCGTTAACCAAAACATGACAATAAAATTTTTGAAATAAGTACCTGAGTTTTGCTTTGGATACGAGATATTTTGTAAAGTAACTTGTAAGGAAAAGATTTTTAATATAGGTAGGTAAATTCTACGCTATCAGAACTAAAAGGAAAAATCGGGACCATCCTCCAAAAGCAAGTCTCCTGGCGATACTAGATATGAGCGGCATAGCCGGTTATATTTTATCGGAAGTAACGGCGCCTAACGTACGGCCAATTTCATAATGCCTCGCCCGCCCGCTGCGAATGTGCCTCACTTATCAATTTGATATCTCCATCCGGAAAAATAATGCGCCTTCGATGAATGTGCGATCAATAACCGAATGCCGGCCAGGAAACTACGAGAACTGATAGTCGGACGAAATATTGTTACAGGTTGTATTCAACTACCCATACATCGATAACATCACTTTTACTTTTATAAATTCTTAACATATTTAAGCAGGAAAGCGTGATATACCTTCGTGGAAATTAGTACGCCATGTGTCTATAGGTACAAGTAGCCTGTAGGTAAACTAAAAGTTATTAAAATAGCTATATTAGTAAAATGAATTTCACAGATTATAATCTTGTTTAGTGGTATCTCTCATCTTTGTAATATAATATCCACTAGCTTTGGATCATTAAATGGATGATAAACGTATACAGATATGCCTAATAAACATTTTGACATGATCCATTACGGGGAACATAACATAATTTTACAGGCAGGGAATAGTTAAACAGACAACTCACTCTGTCAAATAAGTCATCAGTGCGTCAGTTAACTCAATTACATTGAGATCAACACACGACTACCGTGCATGATTAACAGCTAAACACCGCACGCGAAATCACACCCAACTGGGTACAACGTAACTTCTAAAATCATTCACAACCCTTCATTCCCAGTAATCCTCCTCCATAAATCATTTAATAACACAAATGTGCAGCCACACACTGAGCTGTTCCTTCCGCTGCGGACACTGTGTTCTGATTTGAACTCAAACTCTATCTACGTACGATTGAAATTATATTTTTCACATTGAAAATATAAGCTGTTTAGATGATATGCTGATTTTAGTTTCGTTTTCAAAAAAGTAACAAGTACCAGTGGAGAATTTGTAGGATTTGATGCGACATCGCTCGTATGTTTAAAACCGTTTTTTGTATTTCAGAGGATGTGTGGTTTTCGAAAATATTTCACCCCTCAGGTAAAACGGATGGCACGTACCGTCGTCAAGCACGACAAACTTGACATGTGGGATAAGTTTGACAGATCATACACGAAAATGATCTGGGACAACCGCTACCGACAGATTTTGTGACATGATACCGGAATAATACGCCTTCAGATAAGCCTCACTTCCCGTTAGTCTAGTTTTATCAAAATATGAGAAGAACTCATTAATTTGAATAATATGCATGCCAGTACCAAAAGTTGTAGATATTAATTATAAAAATTATGAGCAGACATCACCATATAAGTAATGTTATCTTTTTATCTTTGTCGAAATAGCTATAATATGAAACCGTTTTGTAACATTATATTTATCATAAGCCATTAGCTGACTTTTCAATCATCGCTAAGCAAATATTAGCATTTAAAATATCAACTCCATTAAACAGACCCGGAAAGTCGCCATTAAATTTTAATATGTTTAACGATAAAGATAAAATATGAAAAAATGTAGTAAAATGAGGCCAAGTAAGAACATTTGATTCGTTATCGACGTATAACTACTCGTTGTAGATATACTTTCTCGGAACTTATGTTTCAAAGACTAATCCATCGATGACAATTTGAGGAACATAAATAACGGATTCAAAAAATGGAGCCACGCTCCGCCGCTTACCTAAGGCCTAAAAACTATAACAAAAAGATTATCGTAATCAACGAGGTGATCTACTTCCCAATCGCAATATTCAATCGTATAAAAAGAGATCGTTAATAATTTATTAAACCACCGTGCTTTCATCGAGGCCGTGGACAGGTGCGCCGGCGCATACGCCAACAAAAGCATGACGCTGTCCAGAGACAACCAAAAAACTATAAGAAACCGTCACATTCAATGTAAAAACAAATTATCCAAGAAGAAATAAAGATCTATCGAGGAAGCGGTCACAGTTGACTGTTCATACAGATTGAGCATAGCTCTATGATTCGATTCATTTTTTATTGAACAGATGATCGGAATTACGGAAAGGAATACTTTATAAAAAACGTTTGCAAACAATTCTGTAATATTCATTCCATTTGTAAATAAACATCCATAGAAATGAAGTAATCGAAGTTTCCGCTGGTATTTCCAAAAAAAGAAGCTATTGGTTCCTGTAAGTTTTTCATAGTTAAATGTAATGGACTGATTTTTAGACTGTGCTTACTGATCTGTACCAAATTTTTTATATTAAATCTTCATTTTGTAAACGAGCCGAAGACCACCTGATGTTAGCCTCAAACAAGACTAAAATCATATCAGAAGACGTGAAATGTGCATGGTAGCTTGTGTTGCTACTCTTATCTCATCTTAACTATCATAAGTGAGCTTATTCCCAACTAAAACACCGGCACTTTCTCGCTTCAAGGATGATCATAGGAGAGCGGTAAAGGTAACGCACCCTGTCAAATATAAAAAGTTCTACCACTTATTTTTTTATAGTAAAACAATATTGTCAAACAAAGGTTTATCATTAACCTTGGAAGCCGAACGTATTACGCATATTTTGAATATTTTTACGCAGTAGGTAAGATAATGTAATGAATAAAAATACTTAAATAAAATACAAGCTAAAAGGCTATCGAAAATTTTCAGAATGCGCTAATCGATTACAAAAGTTACTGATGATGATGTCATATAAAAAGTAGGTAAATAATATTAATTACATAAGTAATTAACGTTAATTATTTAGGTACTGAAATTGTATGGCGAAACGAATCATGTATTCGACCTTCGCAGAACCATAAATAAAAACGAATACCTATAACAAGTACCTACCTACATTATTGTTTTAGTCTTGTCATTATTATCAGCAGCTATGAGGAAGTCAATTCTGTTTCAAGGTGAGCAATAGTTAATTTCTGTGTTTGATACTTTGTTTAATTTTCTTTATGTTTAATGAAGTCCTCGGTGCGTCGAAGGTTACTTTTTCAATTCAACTTCAATATCATGACCGCTAATGGATGTTACTTCAAGCGTGCGTGTATCGTACCTACTTTGTTCATAAAACATATTAGACACGCCAAGTATGAAGTACTTATGCCGTGTTCACGTTAAATATTAATGTCAAACGAAAAGATGGGGCCACTCTGCAAAATTTATTTCACATTTCCACTCCACCAATGACAAGAAAACTGTTACGGTTTGCAGCGGTCTGAGTGTAACATTAAAAATTCAACTCGTCTTACCCACTTGTGTGAGGGATTGCCGCATACTCGCCTTTGGACAGCATTTATATTTCCTTTGATTTCTACGATAAAATTTTCTGTACGTCAGAGGGAATTTACATTTTTTCAATATCTTTAATACCCTTCCCGTTTTACTTATTCAGATATCTGCATACGTAAAAAAAATATTTTGAATTTTAGATTTATCTACTGAAATTTAAATATTTTTTGTAAAGCAAACAAATAAACACACAATAGCTAACTAACATTAAAGCTATAGATCAAATGACCAACTACGGTGCTGGGTACGAATAAAATCCGCTCACATTGATGAGCTAAGGTCAAGCTTGAATTACAAACTAAAAAAAAGTAACAATTTAGGTTGGATATGTACCTAATCAACTTCGCTGGATAAAATAAACGGTGTGACCTTTGTTGTATGAATATAATGGCGTTGACGAACCCGATATTTCCGTTTGATATTGTGCCTGTTTATTATACGTTCAGTACAATCAATGACAAAATTCATTTACTGCCATCGATTGCTCACGATTGGATGCCGCGTTATAAATTGCAGTAATTTACTCATTTTCGATAGCATTTGTAACATGTAAGGTCTGTTTAGTGCCTATTTCGATTCAATTAACCTAGATTACGATTATATTGAGTCGTAAAATGACTATATGTTGCGACTACGACTGTTCATGGGATTATTTTTACGACATTTCGACAATTAAGTAGGTGAATAATTTGCGAGCTTATGTGATATGTACTAAATTAAAACGACCTAAAGTGTGTTTGCGTTAAACAAGACGACGTCACTTTTCTATCTTGGTCTAGTTCCCGCTATTTCACGACTTAGATTCGCTGCAAAATTTTCTGAATCTTATTCCTTCAGTCATACTATTACGTATCTACCCATGCCATCAGGCTGTTCAGGTTACTCGTTCGTATGCTTTCATATTCATTTCTGTCGTTAAAATAGTATCTACCATTATCAAAACAGACCACGAATATAGCTAGATTTACGATTATGAAGAAGTCTAACTATTGATGTTTGACCACGAATGTGTCGTAAGAAATATTTTTTACTATTCGTTTTCAATAAAAATCATTTTTGTTATCCGAGTGACACCTGAAATCAACCGTGAAGCAATTCGCTTTATACAATTATTACAAAAGAATATCGGTCACACTTCACTTCAAATGTAGTTAAACTCCGCTCTTTCGCTAACGATCAGAGTATACAAAAAGTATATTAGTATATTGAAACGTTTAAAATTTTTATTGGAACCACGACGCTTATAAAATATGAATGTCATAGTTTTTTCTTCTTATAAATAAGACACTTCCTGTATCGATTGGATAACAAAGGCAGTCTATGCAAGCAAATTTAAGATATTGATTTAAAATTAGCAATATCATTATGAGTGTAAGTGTAAGTGGGCATAAACAGTTTCTGTTAAAAAAATGTTAATATTCTAAAAGTAGGTAGTGTTCTAATTGATCACGTAAGAATTATATGTTTTAACTATCTCCTTACACCCAAGCACGGGCACATTAACTAATATCCCGAAACATTAACGTTACGTTAATAAGAGGTAAACAAAAATTAATTTTAATACAGGGCCGTAAGGGTTATAATACTTTAAGGGTTGTTTAGCTACAATCAGACAGCTAGTCTGCGCACGCGCCGATAGTTATTGATAAATCGTAGGATGGTGCACATGTCGGTGACTTCCGTTTAAAGTTAACGGCTTGGTTGACCGGCTTTGTTTGTTGATGTGTTCACAACTGCACCGTTCATGGTCCTTCTGGCTATTAATCCTCCAAGATCCGACCACTGATGTACAGTAAAGTTTATAAACGGGTGGTTTTCAAATGTGTAATGATTGGGGTTGAATTGTTTGTAAACAATAAAAATTAAAATTAGGTATAATCTTCGTATAACGAAGTAAGGTAGATATTGTAAAAATAAACACATATATACCCTAATTAAGAAAAGTGTTTTATAAAAGGTATGAATTACGTTTGACCAGTAATAAAATCCATCCATTTGCCACTATGTAAAGCAATATCTCACACTAAGTTTAATTAACAGAATGTTTTGAAGTCGCCCGCTTCACAAATATCAGGGCGACTTAATCAGAGGATCACATCTCTTAATATACGGCCAGCCGACGAGTGAGATCTGACACGAAATTCCCTAAAAATAATATTTAAAATGGTAATGGGCCCTTGGCTTCATAAATTGCCGCGCCATATGTCCCCGAGCAACGCACCTACTGTGTACATAAATATGTCAAGTATTGAGAAGACTGCATTTGTTTTATTTTATGGATCAATAATCTTGATATTTGGGAAATCAATTACCTACTTACCTCATTACGCATGAGTACCTACACTACATGTCTAATATTTTAATATAGTAGGTAAACCGTTAGTATATGTACATATGTAATAATATTGTAACAGGTATACTAGACCTTTAGATAAATGTGGACCGTAATGTCAATTCATTAATCCATTTCATTTCACCTGCATCAAGTACGATTCATTGTGAACTGAAGTTAGATAACAAATGTATAGACGTTGATTTAATCTGTAGCAATAACTATTGTATAATTGTACATGTCCAACAAGATCTCTGCGAAGACATTAAATTACATAACATACACCGCTCGGCTCTTCTTAATGGCTTTCTATAAATCACATAGTATTTATCCCATATTTATCCACTCTGTGATACACATATACCAACTAGTATATGATCAACGTACATTTACGAAAAACAAAGCTTGAGTTTTGTACATTTTTCAATATTATGATTTTTAACTTTGTTTTAACAAATCAAATCAGCCATTTGAGTAGTAAAAATGTAATTTGCTCGTAAATTTGCATACCTCAAAGTTGTCGATACGATCCCCCTCTTCAATTCGATAATAAATAAATTGAATAAACAATTTCAAACAAAATATTTTTTTTTAATATTGTTAAAGTATCAAAACGTATAGTTCATAACGTGTGCGCGTGTATACAGTTAGCCGCGGCACGAGTCAAATAGGATTTTTGACACCTACAATTTTGCGTTTCCGGAGGTTTGATTGCGGTGAGATAAATATAGCGCTACTACCAGCCCTATTTGTATATTCCCTTGCGAATTGAATTTAATATGTACTTATTAAGGATCGTATGCGATCGTAGAAATATAGGTATGTACCTAGTAAAAAAAAAAACTTAAGTAAGTACCTAAAATAAATTCAGAATATCAATATCACACCGATCTTCAGTGCAGTGACATGATATATGTATTAAGAATATTTAATTAATGCAGATTCAAAACTAAGTTTCGCATATAAATAAAATGAATAAGTGCAGAGTTCATCGACCCAAAGGTCGCTGGCGATCGATAGTCGCACGCGCAACTAATACCTACATGTCATAGACGGCAAGTTTCCTGAATACCTACAACATACATACCTACTACATATACATACCTATGTAGGATATTTCTTTCCGATTACCATTTATCATTATGACAGAAACACTGTACCTACTACGGCGAGGTTAGTGAAACCATTATTAAGGAAATAAATTATTTCAAGTACCACTAGTAAACAAGCTTACCTAGTTGTACTTGTGGTTCTATGCCTAACCAATCATTCTAGTAGGTAGGTA
>DWOF01000364.1:0-10766 GCA_018250795.1 Clito sp. Burns02 | reverse complement strand
AACGTCGCTTGTTGTCCGTCATTATCCCTAGCAAAATGGGTAGTTATGAGCGAGCCTGGCGCACAATAAACTGCTACGCGCCTAATGTCGTGGTCCGAAAAAGCGTCTCATGTGACGTCTTTATTACTTCGTACTGCCTCATGCGTACATTTTGCCCAATTTCGCCTTGGAAATTAATTGTGGCATATCAAATTGTTGGTAAGATACATAATGATAAAGTCGAAGCTCTTGGGGACCCATTAGATGGAAGTCACACTGACTTTTTCTTAATGTAGGCTGTAGCCTTAATGTGTGTAGTGCGGGATAGTTAGGGCACTGTTAATATCTGTGAATGTGGAGTCTTACGTTGCTGTTCAGTTCATCAATGTATGTTTGTTTTTAAACTTAAAACATTTAGGGAAATTGTATATTTTATGAGTCAGGGAGCAAAGCTTGGATAGAATAATGAATCTCCGGCGGACAGTCGTGCGTGAAGCGGTTTATTTGCGAAGGGTCCGAGGAGGCCTGGGTATGCCGCGGCGGGACGGCATTCGTGTCACGTGGCCCGTCCTAGGGAAATAATACGAAATGCGCCTACGTGACCTGCTCATTATATGACGAGCACCAGATCGCGGTCACCTCAAATCTGAAAATTTTCTTGCATATAATACGGAATCCAGTTTCATACAAACGTAATAAAAAATTGATAAAGTGCAAAATATTCAATTTTAAACTACTGAAAACTAGCGCAAGAAACATAAATAGGTAAATTTGAAAAAAAAAACTGTGTACTATTATCGCTAACCGTAAAAAGAACATTCAAATGTATCAGTCAACATAGTAACAATTTTAGTAGGCTATCTTAATTAATCTTTATTTTATTTCTTTGCAAAACTACCTCTAAAGAAGAGTCATAATTTTAGATATACACGGTGGAAAAGTTTTTTAGATTGTTGTTTAATGGTAATCGAATAGAAGATTGTCGTAAAACGTTTCCCGATTTTATCGCGGAATGAGAAGTTGCTCGCGACTTTTCCCATTCGACAAAAACGTTCCTTTCCCCCTGAAGATGTAAAATCGTTTTATTTTATTACTTCCGCCAGTATATCGTTGTAACAACGCTACCCAACCGTTGTTACACAAAGTTCTTATTAAAATTTAGATCGCATAACTTTTCTAATAGTTCTCTCTCTTTCTCTTTTCACCCTTCTTTAATCCACTGCTGGGCATAGGTCATTATTTTATTTAAATTTTGAATTACATTTGTTTACAGTTAACAAGTAAATGTTTACATCAGTTCATATGGCTTTTGTGTTTGAGCATTTTGCAAACAAATTTACGTTTGAAAGGTGAAAGGTGTTATCTGAAAACTATTTGATTTTGAATATAATTGTAGGAAGCAAAACCGATACGGGTGGCAGTAGGCTGGCGTATCTGACACCCCTGACAGTGAGCTCGCGGGTGGCGGCGCCGTGTCATTATGTCTGATTAGAAACAGTTATCTCCTGCGGTTATCGTTACAGCCGCCCTAACGAGCCCTTGTAAAACTTCGATAGCAATTCTGTCATACATAACACCGTGATAAGCTTCCGGCTAATCATCCGCACGAATTACACATTCATTCGTAATAACAGAGAAGTTATACCTACAGCCGTTTAAGATATTTTTGTCACGTTTTACTTCTTTGATATATTATTAGATTTCATGTAAGGGTGTGAAATTTAATAAGTTACGTAATGTAATAATCCGACAAAAATTGTATTCGGGCTTGTTCTCGGTAATTTGTTAGTAAAATTTATCTCGGATTGTACTGATTAATACGCTGTGGAATCTGACGATCATTGCAAACCCAGCAGCTGCGCCGAGGCGAGGCGCCGCGTCGCTCGCTTCGATAAGACGAGCATTCGCGCCCAGCATTAATCGTGAGCTTAAATATTTTAACGCGTTGTAACATTGATTTATTCGAAGCGTAATCTCAGCTCGCGGCTTGTTTGTTCTACGGCTCAAGACGTATAGGTGAGATTAGTCGAAGCAACCGATCCGAACGGATCGGATCCTTTTCTTCACTAAAACCCACTAATTCAGTTTTATCACTCACTTTCAATCTTATTCAGGAGGCGTCTGCGCTGATTTGTTTTTTCTGCTTTGCACGAATACAATTTGCTACTTACTACATAAATGACCGGACACAGCCCACCGACCGACACGTCTATACAATATAGGTAAGCTATGCAATGAACACAGCATTCAGGGGAGATTTATATGGTCATTGTACTGCGTTAATTGCAGCGAATGGAGCAAAGTGCGATGGTATCGTACCATCCGAACGAGAAGTGTAATCCCCCTACAGCTCCGTCCGTGAAACCCACACGACTAATATATTCACTATATTCAGAATTCAACGTTCTGTAGACTCTCTAAAACTTCAATGTACTTTTACGCGTGTAAGATAAATCGGTTATTTATTTTACGAGTATATGCATGTCAAAGCTGGTAATAATACTTTTTTCAATAAAAAAGAAACGATAAAAAAAGGTTCGCAATATTGGATAATAGGGAGCAAGAGGCCACGTCCGCCAAGCATCTGGTTTTAATAGAATCAACACACCCGCATTGAAAACCTACTGGCACAGATATCGATGGCGTGGGTCCGTCACATATTTGACCGGCTACGAACACATCTCAGTATGGCAGATTTATGAGATCCGACCGACGGTTATAGGAACGGGCGGCTCGCCGCTAGGAGGGACGGTGGAGAGGAGTCGGGCGGCCGCGGGAGGCTCTGTTATTGTGCTACGTTTGATTTACGCACGTACCGCTATCACCCTTTTGTTTGGCCGAATACTGACTGCTGTGCTAGTTCCGCTAGCTGAACGCAATCTCACTTTGTTGTTTTTATTATATTTAGCTAGTAGCGTAGTTTTGTCTCCGGCTGTCTGAGTACGGCTGTCAGTTGCACTCGGCTGGCGTGCCGTTTGATATGTTATGCCGTTGCGGTCGTAGTGAAAAAGGTATCTCTTAAATTAGTGTTGTGTGTCGGTGTCAGATAGTAAATTGGCGTGATCGAGAGAGAGTGTTGATTGCGTGCGGAAAGCTGTGAAGGCGGGCGCGGAGGGCGGCGGCGGCGGCTCGTCGTTACCCGCAATTAGCGGCTCTGCGTACGCGGATAATCCGCGCCCGCGCCGCCCTCCCCGCGCCGCATCCGACACACCCCGCGCACGAATGCACTACGGATTCAGCGAATAAATTCATTTGTACGCAAATTGTATCGGCGCTTGCAATTAAAACTTTGTTGGCGCTCCGGCTAAGATAAATAACACTAATACATTCTGCTTATTGCGGGGAACTTGCCGGATACAGAGGATATATTAATGTTGTTCCTAATTTGTTTGGGCGGCTGCGGATTAACCGTGTTGCCCTCTCAACTTACAACAATAGTCCCTTTATCCCATATTTAACATATGATCTCCTGTGAGGTTTAATAAAAAAGATTAATTAGAGATTTAATGTCAGAGGGTTAAACAAACCTTATAACATTGTTAATCCTTTGTATTGTGTACTAACGCAATCTATTGTTTTTAGATTGAGCCTTACCTAAGTAGCTTGTAGATATTAGTTACAAAAAAGGTTGTTACAAAAATAAATCCTTATTTATATGCTCTGTATCCTATCAAAGTCGTTTAAAATAACTTTTCAGCTAACTCTTGAAACTTTGCAGTAGATGTTTGTCATTGAACGATGGGGTGCAATATCTTGTCACAGCGGATTGTGGCACAAACACAGAACTGTGCGGTTTCCAACACAAATTGCTGATGTTGTTCAAATAGCCGCCAAACTGAGATGAAATTGAGCAGCCCACATATCTCGCAAGCCGAGACAGTTGGACGCTAAAGTAAACACATAGATCTAGTTCTGCAAGAGGATAAAGTCCGCAATTCGATACTCGGAAATGAACGTAAACAACCAAGATATACACAATCAAAAGAAGATATTCCCTGTTGTGGTATACAGTTGTAACAACTTGAAATATAACTACCTAGTAATTGTTGCTTGACACTACTTGGTAATACGAAATAACTTACAGACACTACGTGATAACATTATTCTTTACGTAGTAGGGTGAAGATGGTGATTATATATCGTGCGTCATAATGTGGTGAGCAAAAAATAATAAAACCCCTCAAGCGTAACTGCTTATCGCTTAATGGATTGTAAAGTCTTTTTTCTTATAAATTTATACGTTGGGGATGTTTATTACAGCTCCTTCTAAAGTGACTTACATTTATATAAGCTGTGAAGGTATTTTCTTCAACTGATAACGCAAAGTACATGTACAATTAGATTAAAACGGCATATCGAACCTAAAGGAACGATATCAATCGTTGAATAAACCAATAGTCTAACAAGGCGGTTAGCAAATGGTCCAGCTTGCGATAGCAAAGTCTACCATTAACTTGGAACCAATCGACTCGGAATGGAGTCGGGTTAGAAATTGACTTCTACTATGTAGTACACTTTATAATTTGATTCTATCAAACTGAAGGAGCCATTCAAACTTAATGGACGATATGCAAAGTGAATTTAAATGTAATTTCGTTTAATGAAACAACTATTGAAGGCTTTGATCTTTGATTTCAAGAGTAGCTACGACCTCAGAGAGGAGTTTGTCTTATTTGAGGTTAAGTTTGCACGCCGCCGCCGCCGTTGCTTAGCCTATTTAAGTAAAACTACACGAACCACTACTTGATTAGAATTCAGAAAGAAGGATATTACGAAATCATTACCAAATTCATTTAACAAATCACCAGTCCTAACGAACCTTACAGTGCATACTAGGTTTGGTAGAGTATAGTTATCTAAATTGCTACACTAACAAAATGGGAAGTGAGTGGTCCAAGTTGCAATAGCCAAGTCCGGCATTAATGCGATCTAATTCAGTTGGGGCCTGCGGGGAATGTCGGCGAGTTAGAAATTGATTCTAACAGTTGAAGAAGCAAGCCCAGCACTTCAATTGACGCGACGTCCTCTACACAGATTTAATAACCATAATTACTTTCTATACAAGCTGACAATATTTAGACAACCTAACTTTTAGAATCTTTGCTTTATTTGCCTCTTGACCTAATAAGACATGAGTAGGTACGTTTAAAATTTCTGGATATGGAAATCCCCGTAGGTTCAAAATAGAGAACGACAGTTGGCAAGCCCTCGTGAGCAAAACGAAGCGGGAACAGCAGTTTTAAAAACTTCGTGACTCTGTTCCGTATCTCGGTAGCTTTACACAAGCTGGATCAACAACACTGTAGTTTATTTCGACGTGATCATTTAACTTGCTACTACACCGTGTAGAATTAGAAAAGAGAAACGAGAGCGGAAGCAACCTCTTTTAAACTTTGATTTGCCGGGCATGGGCGAATGGATCCCAAACTGCTCCGACGAATTGGTCGAGGTTTTTTGTCTGCTTTAACCTGCACTGCCGTGTGACATACTTCGGAACATTACCTTTAGTTACTCCGATCTTTTACCCACAGCTGTGCACTTGCAATCTGTTAGTTGCCTGTCGAACAAATTGATTAAAAGTTTGTTAGGTATAGAGATTTTTCTCTGTACGTGAAGTGAAATAAAAATAAGATTTTTCTTAATACGTATAATTATAATGTAAATATATTGTTTTTCGCGTTAAAGCTGAGAATCGTTTCAAATTTTCAAAATACGGTGAACGAGTATTAATTAATTTTATAATTAAGCATCACTTGTTGTTCGCCCTATTGTTCTGTTTATTCAATTACTAGGGATCCGAGCCGAGTCAGCCAGCGACCTCGCACTTTATGACAAAAGCCTGCATATTATCATTAGTCTTCCCCGTTATTAGACATATCAACAAATATATAAAACTTTCTTAAGACCTGGTAAGGAAAGTCAATATTTAAAGATATTAAGCCAGTAAATTAACCTACTCTGAGGTAAATTTATTTCAATAAATATCTCCTTTACAAATTTCCTTCTATACAAAATATATATAGAGTTTAATCTTCCGACTCGGCACCAACAAAATAACTCGCCTCTTAACTGGATTAAATGGCGCCATAAGTTATCATCAACACCCATAAAATACAGATTGTCGAGGTACACAGCGATTTACGAACTGAATACCTTACCTACAGTATCCGTTTTAAATTTATTCATGAATTTTATAATTTTCGAGAACAGTTTTCTATGCAAATTTGTAATGCTATAGTATTCCGGTTGTTAAATTTAAAAAACGATTGTTTTTAACAACTTGATGTGAAAAGTAATCAAAGACATTCTACTTACTATGGAGCATACTATTTGCTATGAAAAACTAACTTAATAACTTGGTTACCTATATAATTTCAAGTCCATTATCAAATCCCATACAAATACTATTAGTGATAAAGTTTGTTTGACATCCATGGTAAGTTTTCTTGAGGATTCTCAGCGGTTCATTAGTATAAGTTGGTTCCATTCCGTGCGGATGCGGGCGTGGGCGTACGTTCTACGACTCGTAGATACGTGCACGTAGCGCGCCGCGCAAATTGTGAGCGCGTAGACGGTTCTGTCGGGGTGTTCCGCTCCTTTGTGTGCTTTGCCATTGTTCCATTTGCTAATGTTGTTAGTGCACTTTTTCAGCGACTACGCTAATTTAAATACCTTCTCCTTCCTTTTGCGAGGAGACCCGTCTTCCGTTTTCCGTGAGCGCCGCGCTCCCTTTGCGTTTGAGACGTCCGCATCGGGAGACTGCATTTAAATGAGACACTTAATCACAAGAGTTGCCCTCCCGTTCTTAAAAGCGTTTGTTGTCTTCATTTATTTTACGGTCAAGTGAATACAATAATGAATTTAGGAATAATTTTGCTTTTTACTTTTACATATTCTATTTTTTTTTAAATCGTTCATTAGGCTTAGTTTGTATAATAGCTTTGTGGTTAACTTGTTTTATGCAGCACTGTATAATTAGCAATCGCTTTTAAGAAAGTCGACGGCCTTGCATGCTACATTGTGATGCTATCCGTCTGATTTATAGCGTAAAATTTTTCCACCGAAACACTAATAACTTAGCCAACAAACAAGAAAGAAACTTTAATTCAAATATCCGATAAAATGAAATGAGAAAAGAGGGAACGTTTGTTACAAAATTCTTTGATGTATGGCGCTACATTGCAAACCGAATAAAATTTACCCGATGGTCTATTTTCTCGCGCAAAGAATTCCTTCTTAAGGAACATGGACCGCTGGGAATATGTCGTCGCCGGCACCCGCGCCTAGACCGCTAACACCCACTCGAATTGTGTAAATATGAGTAGGGTAATAAACTCCCGGCGAGTGCCGTGCTCGGATTTGCCTGTTAGAGTTCTGTACGTGCATCCCCCCAGTACCACCCCTCAAGTAAGCCAACATACATACCAAACTTCGTCTCACACGCTTCCTCCAGGAGACGTTAGTTATTTCTTTATGGCCTCTAGGAATGTTAAAGTGGATGAATTTTCTTTCCGTGAACCGACGAAAGATTTCCTAGTGTAATTTAACAGCGGAAAACTTTTGTACCTAGTCTGACGATTAAATAATGGAGCAAGATTTTTCTTTCAATATTCTATAATCAACATTCCGTATGCGTTGTTAATCGTTTGCATTCACTTTAGATATAATGTTAAGTAATGTGATTGCATACTTTGCATAGGTATGTGTTACATAATAAGAATGAAGTTTAAAACGTAGCATAACATTTTTGGCAGCCTACGTATCAATTTCTGTACTAAGCCGAGTGGATCAGAGCGTCGACGTGCCTCCCCGGACATAGCCTATGATGCACGGCGAGGCTCCGTAAAGCTCACTTAATGAAATATTCGTAGCGCGAGTGAAACCGACACCGCCATCCATCAAAGGTACTACTGCTGACCACTTGGCTCGTAATGAAGCTCTCAAGATACATTAATAAAATATATTTTTTTTCTTTTTATAATGTGTTTATAGGTATTTAGAGACATCGAAATTTGATAGCATAGAAAATGCGTTAGTTTTCAAGCTGATTTTCTTTTACGTAACTGTTCAATAGTATCCATATCTCTTATCTGACTTTATACCATTCAGAGATCCAATTTAACAATAGTTTGAACAGTTGGATCGTAGCATAAATAGTATAAAACTTAATTGGAAAATCGTCGAATGTAAATTTCGTATTACCTTTAAAATTTCTGCATTTCGGAGGCTCCCAAAGCAAAATAGGTGTTAAAATGTACGTAACACGATGCTGTGGCAATCGATTGAACGAGCGGACATGCTGGAATTAACACGGTGCGCCGGAATTACGTAACCGTAAAATTTCGTTAGATTCACGCTATTTGCACACCCATACTCAATATAATAGAATTTCTATGCAGTTTCAAATGCAATTTGCATTGTAATTCTATGTATTTCTATTCTAATAAATTCGACCTTTGTTTTACCTAATAATACCTCGTTGTAAATAAAGCTGATATAAAAATATGAGATTTCGTTCCATTATAAATATAAGGAAGTAAATAAAGTATACTAGTGTACATGGATTTACCGAGAAAAACATCATTCAATTTAATACCCTACTTTGCGTTGCTATGGAACCCGTTCGCGGAGGAATTTCGGGAAAAAAGTATTTAATAATACCTGCTGTTTTATAGAAACCCAATATAGCGTAAAACGTTCAAGTTAATTTATTAGGCAATCAATTGGTTTACCTATTTAAAATACGTTTCGAAGGACATTTCTCAAAGTTATAGTTCGATTTCTAAGATTAACACGATTGATAGTTTCTTAGATATCTGATTAGATTGTGACTTACGAGGAAATATACTCTAGAAATTGTATTACACTGTATTACAAGAAATGTAGACACGACAGCCCCGCAGAAGGCAAGCAATGTGTCAGCGCAATATTGCAATTCACTCATCGCCGTCTTCGAGACACATCCTCGCCTCTCTGTGCTGTCTCCATTTGTCTTGATTGGTACGAACATTACATAAATAACAGCCTTTGTCTACATGTTACTGTCACTAATGTTTTATGTTGCTTTATGAAATGTGAACATGAACATACTGTAATGATTAAAATGACATATTGGAGAGACGTAAATGACAGAATTTGAAATTTGACAGACTTTACTTTGAAATTCGGAAATGACATATCAACTAAAAAGTTTTAATACTACGAGTATACCTTATACGCGCTCCACGATAAATGAAAACTATCGTATTAAGGAAGATCCCTTGGAATAACAGCTAATATTAATTATTGAAGTTGAATATACTCGTAATTTGAAGTAGATGAGCAATGCCTATCTGCCTGACTAACAGGTCACGTGTGCACCATAACTTTGCTGTAACGTTATTACGTCAGACGTGAAAACAGTAACTGAGCGACGTGACCGCAATAGCAACAATCAATTGTCTTATGTTTTATTACATCAGCCTTATTTTCACCAAGAACATTGATTTGTGTAATATTATATTATAGCTTTGTAGTTCTTATTTCAATAGAGTAGCAATAAGCGCGCAGGGCCCCCGATGTTAAGGACAAAGTCCTATAGGGTTGTATGTGGATGCATTGTTAGTCTTGAGGTCTGAGGTCAAAAAAAATACGTGACAGTCTATTTATTAAGATTTGCTTTATTTATTTGCAGCTTTAATAAATTAAACTCATGTAAGAAGAGTGTAAGCGGTTACTGTAAACAAGTTCCGAGAGCTTTTAGCAAAATAATTTCAAACACGTCCATTCGTGCTCCTTCCATCTGACACATACGAATGGACACTTTCAAGTGGAAAAGTTACGCTCTGCTAACGTACTAGCAGCCTTTAATGCGGTGAGCGGAGTAGCAAGTTTTAACGGTTTTATTTTTTCCTAATTTACTGCTACGATGTAACTTATCATAACAGTCAATAGTCAATGGAATTTAAATTAAATTATTCGATTCAGTTAGAAGGCAAAGTATTATAGCTAGGATTTTGGCACACTTACTACTTTTCATTAATACAAAATGTATTTGTAGTCTTTATTACGTATTAAGAACATCTTACAAGTATATTTAAGCGTGCGTTGTGCTAGCCAAAGCTGAAATAGTTTAATGGCGATACAATGTTACGATGCTGATGTTAGATAGGTACGGTTCCAGGTATTGCCAGCAATTTTTATTATGCCATCGATCTACTTGGCAGATTGCCGGAGTTCCATTTGCCTATTTTTGGCTACTATTTTGTTGCATATTCTGATTTATCCGTTTAGTCAGTGATAGTTGGTTTTCAGATTTTGAGTATGACAGAGATATCATACACACCATTATACATTTACGTAGGTTTATTTAAATTATTTTTTTTTACTTAATAAGATGGTACACGCGTAATTCAATAGCAGTATCCTGCTTACAGCTCCTCCACCGGTATGTCTTTATGTTACCCATGTAATAAGAGTCACGGCACAAAAGAGATCACAATAGCTCTTGGCATGCAGAATGGAGCATGACTCAGACATTATTTTACTATCAGTCAAGATGACAGTTGTATTGGTAGGAGATACGTTGAAGAGCGACCTTCCCTCATCTGTTATTCGAAAATGGACATGTTCACGTGATAGATGACATTTTAAACAACAAAATGCACCCGGGTTGCCTTACGAAATATGGGCCAATTACTGTTTGATAAGGTAAAATTTGGGCCATTTTTAAAAATTATTTTCCCTCATTTGTTATTTACTTAAATAAAGCATTAATCGAAAGAATATCACACAAAGAAAAGGAAAAA